>JAVQJL010087622.1:0-54623 GCA_036024295.1 Nannoperca obscura
AAATGCTAGTGGCTCTCATAAAGACAAAGGTTGTAAATATATGTTGAATTAGAAATACAAAACTTACAGAAAATGTTAAGGCAAGAAATGTTAGATTTTCGTGTATTTTCAAATGAAAATATCCAAATTGGAAATAAAATAGAAAAAAAATGTTATTTGCTGTTTTCTTTTGTTGTATTTTCTGGTTTAATGAATTAAGAAAATATATATTAACTTAAGATATTAAGTGTAGTTATTGGGCAAAGCAATTGATAGTACAGATGCATTGAACTTAAGATACTAAGTAGAATAAGTGGACTAAGCAATTTATATTACAAAAGATTTTAACTTAAATCAGCTTCAAGTAACAGTTACACCACTTTAAGTATTTAAGTTTAACTAACTCAAGTTTTTGTTAGACATTACTTAAATTTTTTAGGGCAACCAGTTTCCTCAAAATTTTTAAGTACATTCAACTTATCCGGATTTACAGTGTGGAATAGAAAAACACACAGACACACATTACACACCAAACCATGCAGAAGCTGCCACACACACACACACACACACACACAGACACACAGCCACACACACACACACACACACACACACACACACACTAACTGATTTGTGAGGAGCCTCTACTACTACAACTACCTCAGCAGCCTATACTGCTGCTACTATCTATCAACCACTACTTGCATGTTTTAAGCAACAGAACCTTTTAACTATTTAACCTTTCAACTACTTTTTAAACTAATAAGCTTTTAATTTTAGTTTGTTGCTTTAGGAATACATTGGAGGAATCTTCAAATCTTCTTCAACTTTCAGCCCTGACAACTTCTGCATACTTTCAGCTACAGAAACCTTAAGATATTAAGCTTTTTCAAAATGATTTTACAGTGTAAGTCTATGCAGAATCTTCTTCAACCTGTTCTACTATGAACTTTGACTTCCAGCTACAGACTCCATTTAAACTTTAAACTGTTCACAAGATGTTCATCTATTTAACTATTATTCAGGCAAATGTCTTTCAGTTTTCTACACTTCCAGCAATGCTTTGTAATTTCTTCTTCTGACTTTTACTTCTACATATTTTAATCCACACAAACGGTTGAACTGTTGGAACTTGCTCTTTAAGGTTATTTATGCTTCTATTCTACTTTCTTTCCACCATTTATACTCAAAATATTGTATTTTTCTGCAATTTCAGCAGTGTTCAGCAAATCCATTTCAGCTTTCAGCATTCACATGCATTTTCTGCAGGAAATGCAATTTTTTCTAGTATGCTTTTACTTTCAACTATATTTAAAGGAGCATCAATTGATTTCTTTGGCCACTTGGGGGCGACACAACAAGCTGTAAACACAACAAACATCCAGCAGAGATGAAGCGGTATTAGCACACATTTGGAGTTTTGTTTTTGACAACCTGACACATTACTTTATTTTTTTAATTTTTCTTTTAGCTCTGGTCTGGCTTTCAACACCTTCTGAGACAAATATCTGGCTCTTTAGCTGCTAAATGCTCCGCCATGTTCACCAGCTTGTTGCTAATTTGGTGGTCTTCAGTTTGGTGCTTGGCAGGTAGTGTGCAGTGGATTTATCAGAGCTCTCTTTCTCTGAAAACAGCTGCAAGGTTGTAAACTTAGTGGATGAGATATGAATCAACCGGAACAGTTAAGTTACAGACCCATAAACCAACACAAAACTTTAAAATGCTCCATGGGCTGAGGATCTATCCTTCCACATTTGGAAGGATATATCTAATTATTCCCACATTCTTGACTGTATGGCTCTGTGCAGTTGCGTGATCCAAGATAAAAAATATCCCCACCAAAAAGCTGTGAGGAACAGGAAAGTAATTATCCTTTGTAGTGCCGGGAAGTTGGTATCTTGCTGACTCAGCACATACCAAACCTGTACCTTTAAAGAACCTTTTCGGCCACTAGAGGGCAGAACATGCGTACAAGTTGTACTGGTGTTGAGTGGAAGATAAGGCTTATTGTGCTTACTAATTATTACCCTACTCTATTTAGTTGTATGCTTTAGCTGATTGTAAAATCATGGAGTACTTTGTGTTAAATGTATAATTTTCACATTACTACAGTTTAAACGGTATTAATAGTATGTTATTTAGACCTGTATTCTGATGATTTCATGGTGTGAGAAAACACATCAAGAGACTTTTCCAACGGACACAAAAAACTGATGAAAATACAAGCAGTGTAAGTTAAGTGAAGCCAATATCTCCAGTAATACTGGGATCATGCAGTCAGAATGTTTGCAACACCAAATTATGCACCTGGGCAACATGCTTCACCAGTTTTCACCTAGAAACGTCTTGTGTTTTAATTAGACTTATTAAAATTGCCTTTTGTTTATTTGAAAAGGTCTGCAAAATTAATTGTTGTATAACATGCTAGTGAATGAAAAGAGCAATGGTCAAAATAGGAGAGGCATATCTGGACTTGATGGCAAGCTTTCGTTTAATTTCCACCGTGAGGTTGTCATGTAAATTGAGGTATTAAAATGTTCATGTACTTGTAAATGGAACGTGTATTGAAAATCGAAAAAGTGATTGTTGTGAAACATAAGTATAACCACTTAAGGGTAAAAGTACTAGATTTTTCCAGTGTCTGTGTGTAGCCTGACATTCTCATGTTAGGATGTAAAGGATGAGTGAGGAGGTGAACATCATCTATATGGACGTGTGCTAGATAAGGAACAGTACTGTGCTCATTTTTGCCCTATTGGTACAACTACTGGATATGGGGCTATATTAAGATAAAGCACACAAAGACGGAGTTGTTGCTCCGTAGTTAAGAACAATGGATGGGGTTGTAACCAGATGGGGTGAATCTTGTGACTTGTTTGTGATGTGTTTGCTGCCAGGTATACAGAAGATTTAAATGTTGTAACAGATGTTAGTCACTCTCTCCCGTATAGGCTACATATGGGGTTACTCTTGCTTGCAAGCAATAAAATAATTCTAAGGAACTCGAAGTAAAGACAGATATTCTGTTTGGGTATTTCATTACCACCATCTCACTGACACTAGACAGCATCAGGTTTTCTGATTGCCGCGACAAGGTCCGTATAAGTGTGACTGTGATCCGTGAAGCTCTCTTTTTAATCAATACTTTTTGTTGTCTTGGTTGTTTTCCACACTGCCCTGTATTCTCTCCTGTTAAGTGAAAATGTAAATGTGCAGCTAGCATAGTCAAAATGTTGCAGAGCATGAATGAAACATCATGGGACAGAATGTTATGCTGTCCATGAAAAATGAATAAAAATACAAATGACAACATCTTAAATAACCTCTATACTTAAACATAGATCAGTTCACAATAACGTAATATATAATTATCTAATAATCTAGTAAAACATTTCAGAGGAACATTTTTTCTTTGTAAACTAGTTATTGCTACTGTAAACCCTGCACATCTTGCAGATAAACCATTCAGTCTGAAACAAAACATCCACGTCTTAAACTGACACATAGATTTTAAATTTGATGTAGCATCCATGTGTAAAAGCCTGTCTTTACAGATGCACATTCACAAGGAGAAACTGTTGTTGAACATCATGTCTTGTCAATTATAGGGGGTAGTTAACATTTCTATTAAGCAGAGCAAGTGCACTTTTAACCTTTTTCCTTATTGGTCAAGTATGCTCAGATAATGCAAAGCTATTGGGGGATGGGTCTGACTGTGTGTATCCAGGAGAGGAGGGAGGGGGGTTGGGTCAAGGCTATAAAATGTGGACAACTCCCAATGGGTATGTGTGACAGAGACACACACACACACACACACACACACACACATAAACACACACACACACAAAGAGAAAGTGTAGAGTAGACCAGAAGACAAGCTAGAAGAGCAGAACAAAAGAGGAGGGAAACAGCCAGAAAGAGACTTGTGTGTGGACTACTGTGTGACATGGGAGGCACCTCATAAATTCTTCAAGGAAATCTGGACTTATTGTTTGCTAAATTAGGAAATACAGTTTACCAAAACAAAGGTGGTGAAGAAGAGAAGAGAAAATGAAGGGGGAGTCAGTAGAACTCGGGGTCTATCAGGAGAAAAGAGTTAACGTAACTCCAACCAAAGTTTGGTTAAAGAGTGAAGTTGTTCGTGTGGGACTTGCTGAATCCCTCTGCACATATGTCATGATGGTAAGTACGTCTAAAGCGCTGTATACTTTCACAGAACTTGTAATAATGTGGGATTTTAAACTGCCAACAAATGTTTCATATCCATCATTCTGGTGCCATGTACCCCTTTTCTTTTATGAGAGCTCTTCTTTCTGTTTTGAACATTGGGGGCATGCTTATCTATAACAGCCATATGCCATTAATTATTAATGTTATGCTCTTGACCCTGATAACATTACCTCCTCTCCTAAACACACACACACACAAGCAAGTTTCACAGTCACATGACAGGGGTTGTGTGTGGGGATTGGTGGGTTCAAGTGGGTGAACCAGGAAATCTAGTGTTACCAGAGGAAAGAGCAGGCAGTGGGCCACATGGTTGCAAGAGTCACGTTATCTGTCAGCTGTTTCAATAAACCCCATACTTAAAACCCTGGAAGAGACACATGCATGAAACATGTCATGTAAATAAGCATGTGAGCACACACACACACACATTTTGTATACTGTATAAAGACATGAAGTAGTCTTGCGTAAGTAGCAGACTTACCCATAACTCTTTACCTAAATACACATGACTTTTGTAGGAGGAACCACACGTTTCCTGTTTCCTGAATGAATGGCTGCAGTTTTTGCAGTGCCAGTTTTCCCCCCACTGGGACTGAAGTCCCTTTCACTGAGTTAAAAGTTCAATGACAGACAATGAAAAGTTCAGCTTCTTTTACAGTTGCGATTACAGTACCAGTTAAAACGTTCGAAACCAAACACTCATTCTTTATTTGCTGTCTGACTGGCTCCCTAACTTAACTGGCTCAATCTGTTAAAAAATCAATTTGTTAATTGAATGTCCATCTTTATTACATATCCTGTTTCCCTTAATTATATAGTCTGGAAGTTTCCCCCCTGTAATTTGCTTTCCCTTTCATCATCTGTGCACCATTGCTTCTCTCTGTGTCCAGGTGCTTGGTCTGGGGTCTGTGGCCCAGGTAGTGACAGGACAGGGGGTGTTCGGACAGTACCTCAGCATCAACCTGGGTTTTGGATTGGCTGTTGCTATGGGAGTTCACGTCGGAGGGAAGGTCTCAGGTACGAGAGTTGACCCTTATAAATGATACCATCAAGAATCCTTAAAAGTCATCACATATCGCTATGGTCTGATTGATTTCTAATGCTTAATTTCTTCATCAGGGGCTCATATGAATGCAGCAGTGTCACTCACGATGTGTGCATTTGGCCGTCTTGCATGGAAGATGCTGCCTCTGTATGTTTTTGCACAGCTTTTGGGGTCATTTCTGGCCGCAGGGACAATTTATGCTGTCTATTATGGTGAGGGCACACTAGGCACTGAACATCTGTATTGTTATAGAATTGTTTACATTTACTTCTCTTTGCCTGTGTATCACTGCTGTTTTTCTTTTGGCAGTCATATGTTTAAGATTATCTGTCTTGTCAATATTGTTTCTATATGCAGAAGCCATATATGACTATTGTGGAGGAAACCTGACTGTAACTGGTGTAAAGGCCACAGCTGGTATCTTTGCCACCTATCCTGCACCGTACCTCTCCTTGCTGGGTGGATTCATTGACCAGGTAGCCATGAAACCGGATTAAAGGATCACAGCTACAAATCCCTATCATCTGACACATTTTGCACTAACCATTTTTTTTGCTGCATCGTTTTACGTGCAGCTATCTTGACACGTGTTTCTATGTGATGTTTGTGCTGCCAGGTGTTCGGCACGGCCATGCTGCTGCTGTGCCTGATGGCTCTGTCCGATCAGAAGAACAAGCCGGCCCCAGTGGGCAGCGAACCTCTCGCAGTGGGTCTCCTGGTTCTGCTCATCGGCATTTCTCTGGGCAGCAACAGCGGCTACGCTATCAACCCCACCAGAGACATTGCACCCAGGGTCTTCACCGCCATTGCAGGCTGGGGGGCTGACGTGTTCAGGTACACAGGAGGGATGTATCTGCTTTTAGGGGAGGATTGCAGGTGCCACATGTCAACTTAACTAGGGGTCAGTCAAAGGCAAAACATCTCAGCTAATTATTAAATGACCCGAGTAGTTTCTCCAGACACACTGAGAGGGTATTACTAGTTTCTAACAATAAGGGTTTGTATGCTTTCTAAGAGTAAAATTCAAACACTTTTCAAGCACTTTCAAGGTACCTAAACCAACATTTTCCAAACTCTCAAAGCCTTTAATTGTTACTATAAATGCCAGGAGATTGGCAATTTTTTATATTGAAAAATAAAGTATTTCCATAAAGTATATTCAAATTCGAGCATATGCCTAACCTTAAAAACACAATGGTTAAAATTGAGCATTGTCCAAACCTTCAAGACTTTGTATGAACCCTGAACAATGCAAATAGAAAATTGATCTACTCCTCTTACTATCTATTAGTTAACTGTTATCTGTCTTTATCTGCACAGGTCTGGTAATGGGTGGTGGTGGGTGCCTCTAGTTGCCCCACCCATTGGAGGAGTATTGGGTGCGGGGCTCTACAAGGCCTTGGTGGAAATGCACCACCCTCTCTTCTCTGAACAGGGTGAGGGGCTGGTGGAGGAGAAGACTACCCCTCTGGGGAAACAGGACAACATCTGTGCCAACGTCTGAGACCCCCCAACTGTGGTTGAAACATTCCATGATGGTGAAAGGTTAAAAAACAAATCAAAAACAACTTGATTGGATGGGGACTGAAAGACTTTTACAAGACCGGCTCAAATGAGGTTTTGAATATCTCAAGAAATCCTAAATTGTAGTGTCCGTTTTATATAATTAATTTGATCATCAACCTTTATGGATGATATTCTTAGTCAAATTAAAAGTCCAAATAGAAAATGAAGAGAGATCAAATTAAAAAGATTATTATTTTACTACACTAGTAGGAATAATCAGGCCAATAATTATGTAAAATGACAATAAAAAAAGCAAAATTTAAAATGCAGAAGCTTAAATGGAAATGCTCAAACTGAAAGTGCAGAGGCACCTTATGGACAGCAGGGGGGGCTGGCTGCTAAACAGCACACTGCAATGAAAAGTGTAGGGGAGAGACAAAATCTTTAATTAGAACAGCCAAAATAAATGCCTGGCAAAAGGAATGGGATGCAGACAATAAAGGGAGACATTATTATAATATACAGAAGTCAGTTCATTCTAGACAGTTTAAAGGAAAATATTATAGCCGCAGAGAGGTCATCATTTCACGATTAAGGTTAGAGCATACAGGTTTACACTCCACGTTATTCATTATGGGTATAAATCAATCCAATCAGTGTCAGTGGTGTAATAATCTGGAAGATGTGGAACACGTTATCGTGCATTGCCGTAAATATAATGCAGAGAGGGAGACATTAAGAAATACAGTACATGAGACAGGACAGGAATGGAGTTTAAAAATCACTTATCATTAAAATCATTAGTAAGCACAGGACAGGACTTCACGGAAATCAGAAGGGGACTGATAGGATAATACAGGCAGGATTAGGAAATTAGGAAGGTGTAATTATTATTATTACTATTATTTTTAGTAACCAATCACTATTGAGTTGATATAACGCTGTTAATCTGCACACTCCGATACAACAGGTGGCGGTGTGCACCTTTAAAGGTGGTTTGCGATCCGACAATAAACACAAAGCAGGTTGTAGTTGATTGTTAATGGTAAGCTAACTTGACAGAGGTCCCGCGGGTTTTTGCATCACACTGTTCACACATGGTAGAGTGGCTACAGGTTCAGTCGGCTGAGTCCCTTGATGGCTGCGGCATTAGGTCACTAATTTAACATAACTGTACAGTATTGAACCTGCTTACTGTACTGTACGCAGTTTTCATTGCAGTGTGCTCTTTAGCAGCCTCCCTCCAGCCTTTGGGCCACGCCTCCTAATTTACATATAGCTTGAAAAACCAAATGGAGAGGATGAAATTTGAAATGCCTAATGTCAAATGGTTAAGTGAAAATCCAAAAGAAATAATTTACTTTTTTGATGATGGTGACACCTGCGGCTTACTGTTTCTATTCATGTTAATTGTAGTAACTAAAATAAGGACAAAAGTTTCAAAACTAAGAGCCATTTGTATGCATGGTAGCTGGGAAAAAAAAGCCACACTCACTTGCCTTTATTTTAGGTTTATAATATTGAGGCAATAGCAGTTGATATAAGTTGGGAAGACAATCAGACACAATCAACAGGAGACCACTTACATATAAAATACAGTAAAGGAAAGTAAACAGACCCCATACATTGCACTTACATAAACGTGTATCTTTCTGAAGATAAAAATGTAGGAGTTTCACAGCTTGAAAGGGCGGCAGCACAACCAAAGATAATATACACACATTCATCTGTCTAACAGTCTGGTGCACAGCAGCCTAAAGCTAAAAAGTGTAAATGTGTCTTTATTAACTTTGTAGGAGCTCCAAAGTACTTGAACCAAAAACCTAATCCTAGATGTCTCTTAACTTGGCTCAGCAGTATGTTTGGCACTAAGAGCCCTAAATGGATAAAATACTGGAATATAGAATAACCTCCTCGCATCGGTTCCTTGATACTTAATCATCGGAGCAGGTGTCATTTTTCAAAAATCACTTCACGTTTGTGAAGTTTACAGAAAAACCCAGCATCAGTGAGGCACTGCAGTGATACAATGGCCAGCGAGTAACTTAGATTAATGAGACCTAGCTTGATGGTTTTATTGCCATTCTTTGATGATTTAACATTTCATGGCTCAGATCTTCACGAACTCTAAAGCGACGCAATGTTTGTTACAAAAAACTCTGAAGCGTCTGTCGAGCACGCACAGTTACGCTCCGTGAGTCATGTGATCAGTTTCTTTCTGCAGAATCATGTGGTCATTTCATTTTGACTTTTAGATTGCAGATAGCAGGTCTTCAGGGATACAAGCACTTTTACTGAACAACTGAAACCTACACAGTATCATGTTCATTTTTCCTGTTTCCTTTAATTTTACAGTCACATAAATATAAAGATATGTGTTATTTTCCCATTTCTTTAAAAATGTTATATATATATATTATTGTTGTATGATAGTTTCAAAATGGCGAACCTAGCCTAGTGACAATAATTAGTTATAAACTGAAAGTGTCCTTATTGAGTAAAAATGAATCATTATTGGTTACAGCAGTGGTACAATGTGTTACTACATGTCAGTATTATTTGTGTTATGTCAGCAGCACATGATCAGATTTTATGAATCAGATGCTTTGAATTATTTTTACCACTACGTGTTACTAGTTAACACTGTTAAATGAATGAAATGAATGAAATCTATTGGTGAAGCAACTGGCTGGAAAGCCTCATTTCTCCATCTCTAACACTCAGCAGTGAAAGGTAAACAAAAACACAGTTATCAGTATTATCACAATGCTCTTAGTGTTTTGAAATGTATGATGGGACAACCAAATCTTTTGCTCGTACTGCATAAAACCTTGAACATGTAATCAAGGTTAGATACACCTTTTTACATGCCACATTGCCTCCACCTGCTGGTAGCACTTTAGCCTTGTGTTGGGCCTGGGGAAATGCTATGCAGCTGTTTAGACATGCAGCCGGGATGGGAAATTACCTTTTTAAATGTGAACACCTACCAGGTACTGACAAATAAATGTTCAATCATTAGTTTGGGTCTGAAATCTACAAGCCACTTTCATACTTGACCAGCATTTGGCTGGTGGCTCGTGCTAATTTCCATTATGCAGCATTCGTTGTTGAACATCATGCTTTCACATTTCTCAAACCCTGTTGGTTGCATAAACGGTAGAAGTTGGTTGAAATGTTTTCCATGGATGGGAACGTTCTCACCGCTTTGGCCCAACGTGTCTTCCTGCGCTGCCTTGGCTCTTGGCAACGCTCCCTAAGCTGCACTGTGCCGACTGCTTCTTCTTGGGAACGGGTACCTTGGCTTTGCCTTTGAAGGCCCTTGTAGGATCCAGCTTGTTGAGATGGGAATCTCCAGCAGGATCAGCCAAACTGAGCTCACTGCTGAAAGTCAGCGGCTGGTACAGCGATGCCCACTGCTGTAGAGGGAACAGGAGGAAGATAGTTTACAATACTGTTAAATATGAAAAATAAAATAGAAAATAAACTTTACATGTTCATTAGAGTGTAACAGTAGGGACACTACAAAGAAATTGCAAGAATCCTTGGAAATAGGATATTTCAGAAGTTGAAGTAGAACACCTTTAAACTTTGTGGAAGTATCTTAAAACTGAGTGTTGTGTCTTTTTGTTAAAACGTTAACTCAGCCTACATTGTAGTATATTAGGAAAGAGTAAAGGAAACATCAAGAAAGAAAAAGTATTTGATACACCTGTGATGACTTCAAGTGTTAATAATATTACAATGCCTACATACGTTTGAACTAAACATGGTTTGGTAAATTCTGAGAGGCTGACAAAACAAAGACAATGTAGACTTTTTTCTAAAAGTACTGCAGTAATTGAAGGTTTTGCAGGTGCTATTTAAACCCCAACACATGGTCTTTGAAAGACTGATTGGACACTTTGCTACCTTGGCATGGGGGCTGAGGCCATATGGGGTGAAGGCATACTGCCACTCAGGCAGACCCAGGTGGGTGATCATCAGTCGGTAGTAGGAGGTGAAGGTTGCTGTCATAAAATGCCAGCACAGCGAGCGGTCAAGGAACCAGATTTCACTCTGCTGGGCGACGACACCTGGAAAATACAAAGACCAACAATAAACAATTTTATTGTTTAACAATGTTGTTTGGAGAAAACATAAAAGGTGCAATTTGTGAATACAAACAGAACACCTGGAGTGCAGTTTTTGTAGACTAGGCACACTTTGCCATTCCCACAACAGGAATCCAGCTCGAAGATGCAGCTCCGGGAATCAAAATGGGGTGCAGCGGGAGCGTGCCCCTTCCCTGGCAGACATTATGAATCTCAAATAAATATTTACTTTCCAATCAACATTTCATTCATTACCCTGCTTTCTCCACGACTGAGCACACAAACAGACTTAATCAAACCTGACATGCTGTAATTGTTGAGTTAAGCCCACATGAGGATCTGACAGGAGAGGTTTACCACTTTCTGTGCTGCTCTCCTCCCAGTCCAGGTCTGCCAGTGAGGGGGCATTGGGTAGAGAGAATAATGATAATGGTGGGAGCAGTGGGCACAGCCTCGCCACACTGTTAATCATCATACATCCTAAGGGAACACACTCATCTGAAAGACACGCACACGCGCACACACACACACACACACACACACACACACACAAGTCGCGATTGTATCACAGAGCTGAAAACGCCTCAGACAAGTCTTTTGTAAAAAAACAACAAAAAAAACTATTATTGCTGGACTTCTTTACATTTAAATGTACAATGTAATCTTAATAACAGCCTTTAATTTGAATAGATTAAAACTTTTTAAGAGAATAGTATTATTACAGACAGAACATAAAACTAATGAGGTCACCTACTGTCTAGTGTAACGCTCCAGCTTAGTGTAAATCCATCCGTTGTCAGATAGAAATCTCGCAGGTCCTCTGGCAAAATACACGTGTTTTTCTAAGAAAGAAATACACAATGTTCAAATGACAATGTACAACCAGAGCACTTTGATGTCTTTAAGGTGTGAATTTTCACCTGTTCCCACGACAGCAGACTCCTCTTCTCTGCAGGCTCCATCTCTGCAAAACGCACATCGACCACACCAGGCATGTTCTCTGGCACAACAGGGACACATTCATAAACATGTAATAACTGCACAGTAGGACATCAATCTGTTTGCTAGCTAGCCTGGACGTTAACGTCAGTTGCTAGTTTCGGAGAAAAAAACATGATACACACCGAGTATTCGAGTAATGCCAAGCGTCAATCTCTCAGCAACACCTTTAAACACCAAGCTTTCCTTAGTCTCTTCCATTTGGAAGATCGCGATCACACGTTTGTAGAAAGCGCTTTAAGCATCCTCTGCAGCTGTCTGCCCTGTATCGTTCACCCCTCTCCAGATAGCTCAGCTGGCAAAGCACACACAGGAAGCGACTAGTGTAACTTGAACGCACAATTGACAAATATTAAAGCCAATAGAAAGCCGCTTTTTTGGAGAATAGCCAATTGGCTGCTCAGTTGTAAGAGAAAGGCGGGACTATAATTCCTTAGCAACGCTTGGCTCTCTGGGAGTGGTGGCGGTTGTTTCAACATGGCGGCAGCGGCAACAAGAAGTGGAAATTCGGGGATATTTTGGATGAATGGCGGTAACTTACTTTTGCTACTCTACATTAGCTTCTTTGTCCACTACCCATTCGTACATATCTTATAGAAAGTTATAAACGTTTTCGAAAGAGTCTCAGACAGTTACTTCTGTGTCAGTGTTGGAAATATTTTATTTCTGAGGAAGTAAGATACCGAGTTAGAGTTAAGTTACGTGTTTTAACGTTAACTTACCTCTTTTAAGTTACGTTAACGTTACCTATTTGCTTGCTGTCATTATCAATAAACCCCGTTAGGTTTCCTAATACTACTGAACTCAACGTAATACAAAGGCCATCTGAAGTAGATGGTGAGCTTTTGTTTTGTTTTAGTTTAGTGTATTAAATGTATTTGTCAGGGACCATGTACAAAAAAAACAACATTCATCTCATAAGGAGAAGATCCTTGTACCACATTAAGCTAGTAGCTAATGCAATCCATCTGCAGGTAGACACAAATACAACTATTTACAGCAAGTAAATACAACTAATGCAAGGAATACAAGTTCAAAATTACAATTAATTCTAAATCTGATCATAAATCATGAACGTTAATCATGTCTTTGTCTTGTCCACACTGTCAGATGAGGAACAGCCTTTGGTGTTTGTCCCCGGTGAGTCTCAGCGACATTGTTTGGCCAATTTCTGAACACAGATCTGAGAGAAAAGTATGCACCTCATATACACATGGCATCCTCTTCTTCTGTCCTTCCACAAACAGGAATGGAACGAGAGGGGAAGACTCGCACCCCTTTCCATTTGGGGCCAGGCAGCACCAGAACATCCAGTTTAAGGGGTACCAAGATGCGAGCCAGGCGTAGCTCTGATGGCAATAATGAGGCCGAACTAAAGAAAGGTGGCAAGATACAGGGCCACGTACAAAGTGAGCGCTCTGCGGTTCAGGAAAAAGTGTCAGTCCACCACAGTGCTACTGTAACAACAGAGCTACCCACTGGTACTCTTCAACCCTCAACGCAGGTAAACCATTTTCTTTTGTGTAGGAAACAAAGAAGGGTGTACTGAGGCTGACAGAATTTCATTATTAGCTTCTGTTAATATCTTGTTATACTTGCTAACCATTCTTTGCACAGGAAATCTCTGAGACTAGGAGAGCCAAGAGCCAGGTCTGTTTGAAGGACCTCTGTCCTGAAGATAAGCGCCGGATTGCAAGCCTCATTGAAGAACTAGCCAGGTACTCTAATACAGTGTTACAGTTCATATGAATCAATGACTGGAACAATTCAAAGTGATGCCTGATTTGAAATGTTTCATTTTGTACTCCTGTATCTTTTCATCCCATGTCACTCTCGGAATGCATATTGTAGCCCACCTATCCTCTTAACACTGTTCTTTCCTGTTCTCCAGAGTGAGCGAGGAGAAAGAAGAGTCAGTGCAGCGTCTGAAAGACGAACAGGAACATTTTGAATGCAAGATCCAGCAGCTGGAGGAACAGAACCTGGTCATAGCACAGGAGAGGGAGAGTATCCTTTGTGCTTGCAATAACTGAACAAACCAATACACAGCAGTGCGTTAGACTCTCTCTCTCAGGTGATTTGTTGTATTTGTCATGTTGTTTGTTTAATGAAAATGTAGGCAATTTAATGTGCTGTTGCAAATAGCATTACTAGGTCAATGTAGAGTGGTGAATTAATGCACTTGACCCACAGTGGTTTAAATCTCAGGTACCTCTCATTAGTTGTTTTCATGTCATCTTGAGAGAACACGGTTAATATGCTTCATGGTGTGTTGATTTCTGTGTAGTGTAGCACCACAATGTGGTGCACTGTTTGGAGGGTATGATAGTTTTATCAATTTGGTAAATGTTACCAAGATGTTTTTATAAGGTATGCTAAAATTCCACCATAAGATGCACTTAGCACCCTATTTTGAAATTGGGCTGATAATGTTACAGTATGGTGGTCCAGTTCCATTATTCCATTCTTTGAAGAAATCTTTGGAGAAAACATATTGTTTAACCAATAGAAATGTCACAAAGTGGTGCAAAAAGGTGTAACATTGTAACTACTCCAAGTGATTTCATGGATTAGCCCAACTTCAACCTAAACGGATCGATGAGTAAAATCATGCGCTTCAGACTTTGTTTGGAATAAACCTTTTGCTGTCACTGTAAGATGTAGTTAAAGTTCCTCAAGTGATTTATTGCAGGCTGCATGGTTCTATTTGCTCTATGTGCTATTGCATAAGAAAGTCTGCAGGGGGCAGTGCTGTCTTAGGTAAGGCCATGTACAGTGTTTGGCCAAGGCCCTTCAATCTGATGCAAAAGGCAGAGAAATGGAGCAGATTCATTTAAATGTTTTGATTCCTGCTGCAGTTGTCTTTTGCAAGTGCTTGTAGCTTATCCGCTGTTGTGTACAGAATCAATTTCATGGTTGCAGCCGTGGCCCGAACCATCTAAATCATCTTATGATGAATTTTGATATTTACTGAGAAGACTACAGTGTATGCCTTCACCTCCATGTGTTTTTGTAACCCTCTCTGAACGTTAACTGTAGAATATCTCTCACTTTCTCCTTACAAAATGAGATCAGGTGGGTCACCAGCTGATTCCTGAAGAGCAATAGTATGCTGTTCATTGCACCCCACGACCCACCCGCTGTCTGCATAACAATTCTGCTCAGGTCAAACCAAAGCATGGCCAGCAGTCAATTTAGGTTAAAAACACTGCGAAATATGAAGAGTAATTGACCCAGCTGGTAAATTGCACGATTGGCAACGGCGGCGGGGAAAATTAGGAAAGCACAACTCAATTAAAGGCACTTTGGCTCGGAGACTTGGCATTTACACCAAACTTCTAAACTCCATTAAAAAGGTATTTGAGAGGAAAAAGTGTTCGGATCCAAGCACCTCAGGGGGGATAACGTAGTCTTTTAAAGTGCATGCAAGAGTCAGGAAGGCTCCTCTCAGGCAGAAGGTTCCAGCACTTCTCTGAAAGGTTAAGGAGACACCAAAGGCAAATGCACTGAATGAGAGTCTTGTCAAGTCTAATTCCATTACGCCTCAGCTTATCTTATCTAACCAACATTCAGGGTTGTCAGGGGTATAAAGAATGCAGGGCTATACCTTAGCCCCAAGCCACCTAGGATAAGAGGGAAAAAGTACCCTTGATATTTGGGGTGTTCAGCTGACATTTGGAACTGTCTGGCACACACAGGACTGTATTTGTGTTTCAGATAGGACGTGCGCCTTCTGCGATTCAAGGCATGTTGGCATGGGCAGAAGTCAAGGTGGCGTTACTAACACGATGCACCGTTCTACTTGCTGTATCCAGAACAAGGCACAGCAGGTGCTACAGCTAAAGCCATTTATTGAGTTGAAACAATTGGAGGGAATCCTGAGGCCATGGGGAAAGGGGAATAACAGCCCTGTTGTGTCATTGAAAAAATGCTACATGTTGTGATAGAGGATTGCCAGAGCTAAATCCATTTTCCCATCCATTTGGATGACATTTACAACGTGGAAATCTGGTATTATCAAGTGTGCTTTTTGTGATAAGCGTGCATCAATAGATTTCGGAGAATTCTTAGCCCTTTGTTTTCTGCCAGATTAAGCTCCTAATATTCCTTGATGTCAGCTCTGTGGTCATTGTCGTGGTTTGGTCTCAGTGTTGTGCATCTTACCTTTATTCTAGGAATGAGTGCTATGCACTCTATTTGTGGTGTCAAAAAACCCCAAAATTGAACTAAATTTGTTCATACAAAGGCTTGAACGTTTGGAAAATGCTTCATTTTCAACATGATTTGGTACTTCATGTACACAATCACTCATTTAAACCAAAAATCGTTTTAATATTTGAAATGAATCGACCACGTCATCATATTTGTTTGTTGTCTCCTGGCATTTATAGTAACAATTTAGTTTTAGTTAGTATGTGATTATTGTTGGTTTAGGTACCTTGAAAGTGCTCTTAAAGAATGTTCCTCTTAAAAAGCTGTACAAACCCTGTAGCAGGAAAGTCTGTATCAGGCTGAAGAGGCTGATATAAACATGCTGAGCTGCTATCATTTGCCATCAAGCCTTGTAAATATGGCCTTAATGTAAGGTTTATATAACTGTTGATTAAATCAGTTTAAATGCTTGATTGAAAATAATAATATCAGATTGCACCAAGATGAAATTAATAATGCATGATTTGTGGTTGACACACCTGGATCTTTGGCTTTGTGAGTTTGTGTTCAGTTGAGATGAAGACAAGTTAAATGGATGTTGTGTGTGATGATTCTGCACGACTTAGTGCGTTCCCACAAAACGGGTATTACGTTTTAGTTGTGATCATAGCAGTGAAGGCGGCTGAAAATAGCTGCGTTGAGAATGTCTGTCTGTGTGCTTTGCTCTTGGAATTTTAAAGGCATTTTCAAAAATCATTGTTAGCTGACGCGTGGAGTTATTTATTGGTTTATTGTGTGACTTGCGCTCACGTCTCTTTCCCGGATTCGGTAGTGTTGAAGCAGTTATGTAAACTGTCTTCTTCTATTAATTCCCCGTCATTGCTTCCTTACACACACATTCGTACACACATCAGTCTCCGCCCCCGTTTCTCTCCCCCCCCTGCTCAGGCTCAGTCTATTTGGCACTGTGTGCTAAAGCAGGCTTTAAAATATTCCCCCCCTCCTGTGCAAATTTGTTCCACCTTGAAGTGGATTTCATTATTTCATTTGAGCCTGGGCCTGACAGGGAAGTGAATCATTTTGACAGGCCCCGTCTGAAGCCTCTTCAGCCCAAGCCCTTGATTCTGAGTATTTTTGGAGCAGGCGGGAGGAGTAAGTCATTGTTAGCACTTTGCAGCTCTGATGTAAACTAGGGGCTTGCCGAGTGCTTGGCCCCCATTGGCTGATGTCCAAGGCTGAGAAGGAAGCATGTTTAGTGTAGCGACGGGCGGAGAGGTGGAATCTTATCAGTGTCGCTCCACTCGGTTCAGATTACCTAGCGCTTGCTGTCCAGTGACTGCGTCAGTCTGTCAACACATTAACACACGTTACCTTCATTTATGACACTGGGATGCTACAACTCTACAGCACAGATAAACTTTGTGTGTATTTTGGTGTGTGGGTCCCCACCATATCCAATTGGTATTCCAGCATTCTGTACTGTATATTTGTATACTGCATATATTCTATTAGGAAACATTTGTTTTAGGCATGGGGAATCATGTGGAACTGGTGTTTTATGCGAACCTGGTGAAATATGAGCAGCATGCATTTTTTGACTCGAGCCACAACTCTCTATCTTGGGCTGAGGTGAGGTGTATCTGTAAACATATTCAGTATCTCCCCCTTTGAGACCCTTATTCATACTGCATAAATAGACGTACCAGCACAGGTTTACATTGTGTGATGTCCTTGTGATGTCCTTAAGCTTTCCATATAGAACTACTTCTATGGGCGTCAGTGCAGCGGTAGAGGAGCCGTAGTTAGATGGAGGGTCTCCTCACATTTTCTCGGTGTTTATAGACCCGCAGCATTGCATTTGTCTGGTGTCTCTGGTCCTCAATTCAAAGGTGTCCCCGCTCTCGTCTCTTTTCCTCTGTTTCATTTCCACAGTCTGATTAAGGTCTGTGTTTTTTTCTTATGGAGTGCTCTACCAACTATCCCTTCAATACGACTCTGAACTTTGATTTTCTCTTTAAATGGAGGCTCTTTTTATTTTTTTTTCAAACAGATGCTGAGAAAACTCATCAGCTGGGGGAGTAGGGCCACTATCATAAAAAGATATGGCCTGGAGGGACACACTTTAAGGTCTGCTTGGGTGTGAATGTGCGTACCACTTGCTTTATTGCAGTGTTTGTGTGTGGGCTGTTTACAGTGCAGGTGGGGAATTTGTGCTTGCATGTGTCTCTCTCTCTCTCTCTCTCTCTCTCTCTGTGTCTCTCTCTCTGTGTATGTGTGTGTGTGAGAGAGTCAGAACAGGGGTTGATTATTGAATGTGTGTCTGTGTGTAGTCTCTCCATTCTCGTGCTCATTATCTTTGTATGTGCTGTAGTGGTGTGGTGCTGCCACTGTCATTAGTGGGCTCCTGAGGCGCAGCAGTGGTTCCGCTCCAGATTAGTTTTCTTGTGCCTGCCAGCTCTCTCTGGCAGATAGCCTGGCACGGCACGGCCCAGCTCAGCTCAACGCAGCTTGGCGCGACCCAGATGGTGAAAGCTCTGTGCCACAACAACAACTTTGATTTTGTTGGCCTCCTCTTACCTTCTCTTTTCAACTTTGCTGCTCTCTCTACTTTTTCTGGTCCAATGTGTAACTGATTGCAGAAATAAGGGTTTAATTTTGATTGTCAATTTTAATCCAGCATCCATCTTTATTCCATTTTAGTTGAATGAGAGTGCACAAAGCAAACTTCTCAGTAGAGCCACACATAATTTCACTGTTTTACTTTTCATTGTGGCATAACTGGTTGTTTTAATTTTTACTTTTAAAAATCTCTTTCAGCAACAGAATTTCATAGGACCCACTGTATACTTTTTCTGCTGAATCAAGGGGAGGGTTTTAATGTTGTAGGCAAATAGTTCTTTTGTGTGTTCACATCCAAGTTTTTGTTAGTAACTTAACCCTTGGCGCTCCAGGCCTGCAGCAGCAGTACAAAGAATGCCAGGAGCTGCTTGGGCTTTACCAACAATACCTTTCTCAGCAACAGGCGAAACTTAACCAGTCCATCGCCCAGCTCAGCCAGGCACCAGCCGACCACAAGGTGAGGTATGGGGATAGAGTGGGCGTGTCTGGGTGTGTGCGGAAGGTTGTAAATATGTGTCAAAGCGAGTGCATCATGTTTTGCCATCCACCATGCATAAAAACATCCAGTGGAAACGCATGCAGCAGCACTACTGTCCCATGGCCAAGTGCCATAATAAGTCATAACAAATCGCTATAGAAGTCTACTTCAGTGGCTGGTTCGATATGACTACAGCCTACAACATAGAGAAAACTCTCTCAGGGTGACACTTCAGAAGCACTTCAGAAGCTTCAGCCTCTGTAAGAATAGATGACTTGGCCAACCTCATTGTCCTGCTCTGGCTCTGAATAATGTGTGTTTGCCTGCTCTCTGACCCTCGGCGAATTAGTCTCTTCCCCAGTCAACTATAAGATGGGCTTCCTCCTTATGTTTATCTCATAATGTTCCTGACCTTGGCTAATCTGCCAGTTATGTTCAGTTGCAAATTGTCCTCTAAATGTTGTGGCTACCGTCCAGTTTACAGTTTTGAAAGAATGATTTGAATTTGTGCTGCTATAAAACCTGGCCCTACCCTAATGCCATGTACAAGCTGCGTAGTGAAAGCAGCATGTGTCTACACAGGATGTGTTCAGGCACAGTACTGCTGTGTACATCACCTGCGTTCTGGCAGTGCTCTGAGCCCAATACACAATCACTGTAGTTACGAGCATAAAATGGAAAAACTAAAGACTAAAAAAAGATGCTTCTGGTCGTGGCAACTAACAAAGTGCAAGCGATATGTGAGCTCTTGTGGAACAGCTCTTGCAAGCACATGGGGAAAGCTTTTATTTGCAAATTGCAACATGAGCAAATTAGGCTGGTTAGTGACTCCTAATTTTGTATTGGTAAATTCCAATCTGTAGTCCAGCTCTGCATTAAGGTTTTATGGAGCAGTTTAATGTTTTTGGCTGAAATACTTCATCAGTTTTTCAGAGGCTTCCAAAATTGGCCAACAAACCTTCATTGTGCTTTTTGTTCTCTGTCCAGGGGCTCAGTAGTGAGGAAGCCCCCAGCAGAACATCTACTAGCAGAGCTAATGGCTCACACTTTGATGGCTCGTATCTCGGCCTTGCTGCTACTCGAGTGGGACCGCCTCAAGTGCACAGGAGCGGGGCTGGAGGAAGAGGAGCAGTACAAACCTTTAGCAGCTCTGTCTCTTCTTCTTGTGTCGGGGAGTTCAGCCCGACCGATGGGCCGATCAAACAGCACAGGAGTCAGAGGAGGGAGATCAGGGAGCCGCACTCAGAGTCCCACCACAGATGTAAGAACTGCCAAGGCAGTGGTCAAGACAGTGGTTATGGAACACAGCAACGGAGAAGTGATAATGGCCACCACAACCCCTTTAACCAACATGAGTGCGAAAGGTACAGTAGTGCTGAATACAGTCATGATCTATCATCCCACATGATTACATTACTTTCCTGTAGTTGTGCACTTTTGTCAAGACACAAACATGAAGAACGCTAGGATAATAAGCTAATGAAATGCGTATTTACACACAGGCTCCACAGTGGGAATACAATTAGCTCAGAGGCCAAGGAAGCGCTGACCAGGCCTCTGCTGGGTCACGAGGACTGGAAGGAGAAGAGGGACCAGCTGCTGCTGCAGAAGATGCAGTTGGAGATGGAGAGAGAGAGGCTGCAGGCACGGCTCGCTGAGCAGGAGGAGAGGCTCAACAGACAGAATCAGCAGTTACGCCAGTCGCGTCTGGATTACAGCAGGTACAATACAGAAGCCAAAGAGAAATGAACCACATCTTGTTACACTGCTAGCTAACATTTGGGGGCATAAGTTGATAATTACATCTCGTTAGTTGCTAGATAAATATCCAAGAAGTAACTACCAATTCATGTTTAGTCCCTTTTACTGCGTGTTTGTACTGATAGAATCTCAGTCCATTTTCTTTTTCTCCTCCGCTATTCTTGTAAGGTTTCAACAAGCTACTCAATCTGATCTCAACAGCTCAAACACTATAAACAGAGATCCACAGCCGGAGTTTCCCTCCCACCAAGATCTACCCCCCAGGTAAACCAGTAGACAGACACTCACTCATTTACTCACACACACCTTACACATCAGCTACACACACACACACACACACACACACACACACACACACACACACACACACACACACACACACACACACACATACATCCACATACTCAAGATACACACATGAAAGCTTAGCATATTTTGTCTGCCGTCTACAGTGTGTGTGAGGATACAGAACATCCAGCAGGACAGAGCTTGCATGAAAAACGCTCTCAGACTGCACCAACTCTTCTGGACAATGTCAATGGTAAGCTTGTACTTTCAATAAATCAGAGTTATGTGCTTACTAGTCTAGACAGAGAGGAACATCTGTGCTCCAAACATATCACACTCAAGCCTGTCACGAATTACATTTTCTTTAAACAGTATTTATTTTAGCAGATTCATATGCATGCAAAACTTTGACAAAGTACTCTATATCATGATGACATGATTTTTAAAACGTCTCTATCTTGAATTTCTCAACAGAGGCCTTGGAGCGGTCCAGAAAGGACATGGCCACATCTCCTGCTAAGTCTACAAGCCAGAGTAAGCCCACCTCAGAGTATGTGATCCAAAAGACACCTGAGCCCAGGTAACACAGTTTTACCCGTCGCATTTAATAAACATTTAAATCATTACAATGCTGTGTATTATGTTGGATAAACAGTAGGACTATAGGACACATGGAAGTATTGGCTAACATAGTTCTTATCAGCCTGTGTGGTTCAAGTACCATCAAAAGAGGGGATTTCTCATTGAGCAACATTGAAAAACGTCACAGTTAAGCACTGCATTATCAACAAGGCACACATCTTTTATCTGTGCTCGTTTGAAATTCTGAATAGAGCTTTCTTCAGGACTAACTAGGTGCTTCTCTACTACAGGTTAGTGTGGGTGAGCTTTTCTGTGGGTAGCCTTCTCCTGTCTTGTGGGGAACATTGGGAACATTATTTGCTGTCTGTCGGGCATTTTATTTGTTCTCACTGACCTCTTAAGGCAATTGATGTTTTTTCCTCTAGATGTCAAGAAGTGTTAACAATATTTAAAACAAATAAATATAGTATATATTTAAAGTATACAATTTTAATCATGAAGCTGTTCCTGGCCTTCCAGTTGCTGCATTGTATAAGGATAAATTATATCTTTTCTTAGTCTAGCTAACTTTTCGAGCTGCGAGAAGCTAAATGAAGCTTTTTACTGGGCTAGCTAGCGCTGTGACCAGCCTGTCAGGAGACATGCTGCGTTCCATTAGTCGGCCTAGCAGGGACCCTGCAGCAGGTGTAATTGAACAGACTTCTGGATGCACACACACTGCCCTCCCTTCTCTCTCTGCCGCAGTAATGAGACAGAGAAAGCAAGAGTGAGGGAGAGATGTTAAGTGTGTTTGAGGGCGAGTGAGGGGTGAGAGAATCGGATAAAGTTAGAAATGGGAAGCGAGGAAAGTTGGGGCAGGTTGAGCTGGATGGAAATGGAAATGGCAAGAAAGAAGGCAGAGGGCTTTTTAGGACAGGAATGAATCATTGAGTGCAAGCATAAGAATTTCTTAAAAAGGAAAGGACATTCGTTACCTTTTTTCTTACATCCTTACACGGAATGGTAATTAACCTGAGTGTGGTCTTACCGTGCGTGTGTGTGTGTGTGTGTGTGTGCGTGCGTGTGTGTGTGACACGTGCATTTTCCTGCCTCTGTGTGAGGACTCCTAAGGTGTTGTGGAATTGTAAATTACAAAAAATATCAGATGAGAAGCAATTTGTAACAGGGTTGCTGCAGAACTTTTATTAACAAAAAAAGATTCCTAAAGTTGATCCAATTTCTTCCATAATGTTAAAATTGAGGAAAAGTGGTGGTTGACAGGAGATACAGTAACTTTTAACACACACACACACACCTTGTCCTAAAGGCTGATTCTTCAAAACAGCTCAAAGTTTACAACTTCCGATTAGTAACTCTTACACAAAGCAGCGCTTGGTCCAAGTTGAACTGTGAGTTCCAGCCGATGCCCATTAACTCCAGCCGGGGACCCGGAATCCCATCCTATTACCATCATTTACACCTCCAAAGCCTATTAAAATAGTTGGACTATTAGCTACAGACTGTTTTTTTTTTAACTACCAGTAATGACAAAGTCTGGCTTTTTTTTTTTTTTCTTACATCATGTTTTTTTAATGTGCATCTCTTCAGATAAGTGTAATCCTTTGGTAATCCACTGATTTGGATTAGACATGCCTTTTCTCGTCTGTGCAAACTGTGTGCATAAAAATAGTTATTAAAGATCAACTGAAATAAATTGCAGTGTAATGAGATAAAGAAAATACTGTATGTTGCGGTCGGTTTGGCAAAGAGTAACCAAAGACCTTGTTAGAGTTCACTCAAATCCATTTTCTGCATCAGTCATTACTGCCCCCTGTTATTGCCATAAATATGTTATTGTGGCTTGTTAATGTAACAACAGCTGCACTGAACCTTGATATTTGAAGTTGTTTTGAGCAGAGATTCCAACCTTTTAGGTCTGATGTACCCACACAGCCATCAGATAGGCCTAAGTACCCCTTTATCATAACCCTTTGATAGAATGGACCATGAAGCCGACGGTATTGTTGAAGTAGTTTTGCATTTTCTAACACTGCCATTTGAAGTGACAGAAACTGGCTGTTTCAACCATGTACCGACAGTATCTTTATATTGAACTCCAACAAGTCTTTCTGTAGTCTTTATCAACTTACAGCTGACTCAGGTTGGTTGAACCCTGTCTTGTCTTATGCAGTCAGACTACCGTAGTTGGTAAGTTATTGTGGCAATAACTATAAAGATCAACATCACACACATTTGTAATCTTCTGTATTTTGATTTTTCTCCAAAACACAAATATGTGGATATGTATTATCAAATCATAAATTTGCAGAAATACCCCTGTTTGGGAGTGACTGGTTTAGAAAAAGGAGTTACGTTAAAACTGCAAAATATGGCAAAAACCCATAAACTGCAAACATACTGTTGTGTTAGGCTAGTAAGCACGATTAAATGAAGCAGCTAGCTTTAGTAAAGAAAAGCCTATCCTTCTATAAGATCTGGCATGTTACCTGAACCCCCCTCTTTTACTTAGCAACAACATGCCCCTCGTGACCGTCTAATCTTAACCAATTCAATCTTGATGTGCAAATTGCAAAACGAAGCTGGGGTTAACATTAAGTGACCTTCTTAATCCTTTCATGAATCCTGTGCTAGTTAGTAATGAGACAGTTCCAGCGCACCCCGCCCATCTCATCTCCATCCTTCCTGCCACTACCCGCCTGCTATTGATTGGTTGGGAAATTGACATGCGGGATATACGCAGTGGCCATTATAGGTTTTTTATCTTACTGTTTGGACTGCAAATGAAAAGGGGCGCCCGGGCGAGACGGCTATCTTTAATGAAAGAGAGGAGCCAAATAAGCAGGGTTAGGCAGAGGAGTTTTGTGGACATTTTATCTGGCCTTACAGAGCAAGGAAGGAGACAAACAGTATTGGTGCACTGGGAGAATAAAGGTTTTTATTACACTAAGAAAGATACGGCTCTGTATGAGTTCAAATGAGTTAGAAAGTATTTGAAGGCAGAATGCTTAACCACCGCTGGCTTCAGAGTCGTTATGATGAGACCTTTTTGATTTTTACATTCAGGCTCATACATGCAAAGAAATGTGTTTGTCAATGAAGAGTGTGGCATCAATAAAATACGGTCAGAATCAACTTTCTGCAGTTAGGTTAGACTCTGTAAGGTGTCTTACTGTTCTACTGACGGCCACAGAAAGTATTTAACAGTGCTTTGATGTTGCCAATGCAGCATCTCAACATCCCGGGCCAAAGCCTTTTTTATTTTTATTTTTTATTTTTATTTTTTTTTAAGAATGACGGAAACTCATGCTCCTGCTCCTGTTGTCCACGCATTCTTCTGTATGCATGTAGCAGTAAAACAGATTTGCCAGGACTCCCTCGGGGCGTATTAATATCGAGCAGCAATTCACAACTTTGCCTCACACAAGCTGGAGCCAAGAAATGAAGTTCTTTGTTGCACTGTATACCCCCTCTGAAAATCTATTGGCATTCTCTCTAGCCCTCGTGCAATCTGTGTGCCACCCCCCAAACACACACACACACACACTTTACCCACTACCATTCTCCCCCATTCCTGCCCAAACTGTACCCCTACCCCCCACGCTCCCCTTGTTATAGATTGTGACCGCCGGTAAGTGATGCATTATTCATTACCAACATGTCGTTTGTTGATGGATGGCTGTTTGAGAGCCCTGTCCGTTAAATAAATCAACAAATAAAAATGCAAATTCTCACATTTCGAGAGAAGGAACCCAGCCAAAGTCCCTCCTCCACATTCCCTTTCCGCCTTCCTCTCTATCCACAAAGCCACGCTCGCTTCCAGTTTCTCTCACAAACACACACACTGTCGCTCATGCTCTCTCTCTCTTTCTCCTTTGCTGTTGACAGGCAGGAAACCAAATGAGGAAGACAGATTTACTTACTTGAGCTTCAGTCTTTTTTTTCATCAGTTATCATCCCTCATCCGACTTAACCCTCATTCACTTCTCTCCCTCCCTCAAACTTGCATACATTAGTTCATGTTGCTAAAGCAAAATAGAGCCTTTTTAGGGCTTTTCAGCTACTGGCATGTGCAGCCCCGAGTTAGTGTGGAAAAACATGACATATCAAGGTCTATAGTTACGTGCGGAGGAACACAAATGCACCCTGATTGGAAGCTCCACCAGTGTTGACCACCCACATGCATATCAACAAGTACACGGCAAAAGATCGGCCTTACCTGGGAGAGCTGTGTACGGAGCCACGATGCAAATCGATGCAGCTTTAAACGAGCAGAGAATTATGTTAGCAACATCAGTGGAGCGTGCTTTAAAGAATTCATGTTTTGTATCTGGAATGGCCGTCGTTCGACTGTGTATACACTGAATAATTTATCAAGCCAGCCAGACTGAGGGATTGAATCTCTATTAGCTTAATCTCCCCCGTTTTGGTTTATTTATTTCACTGCACATTCCCTCATTTCTATCGCACCTGAAAGAAACTGTGTTTTTCTGCTGGGACGCCCCAGTGGTTTTTACTTGTTAACGCTGCTTGTTAGGGTTCAGTAGACACTTCAGCAAGAAAAAAATTGTTAACACGTCGAAGAGAGATTTGCTTTCATATTGTCTGTGTTAACAAGTGAAAGGTGAATGACAAATATTTCAGTACAAGCGTTGACTCGGAAACCAAGTGCATGTCTGTGTTGGTCCCTTGGCTTGCACCTTGTCTGCTTTACATTGAGGGCACGCATGTAACTTACTAGTTACAATAAAACAGCACAAGGATAATCATTTACAACATTGCCTGCCTACACGGTCTGTATTAGAAATGTAGCAATGCAACCTTTGAAACCAGCTGAGGTCACTTGTGGGGAATATAGAAACTAAATTGAATCAAAAAAAAAAGTTTTACTCATTTCTTTCCAGGTTGGACTTTTCTGTGATTGAGATATTGGATATTTTTACTCCTGTCTCTGCACCTGAGCTAAGCAGGCCGTCCACTCGAAGACCCAAAACTTCGCAACGTAGGCCAGCCCTCACTGCCCCAAAACCAGTGGGCAGAATCCTCCTTAATCCTCCTGGGCCTTGTCCTCAGAATACCCAGCAGGACTTGGAAGAAAGCCAAATACTGGAGGATATTTTCTTCATTTGAAAATGGGGAGTAAAAACAGGAACCACTCACTTGATATTCACCTGTTTGTTCTTGACATTTTTAATGTCTTAAATTCTAAATCAGAATGATCATGATGTTGTACACTTGTTATACTGTGGTTTTAATGCAAATAAACATGTATTTATTCAGAATTGGTTATGCTTCTAGTCTGTAATTGATATCTTATGTTGCCACTTCAAGAAAACTTGTTCACCACTGAGCTACTATTGTCTCTGAGGCAGCATTATGAATGAACTTGTACATTGACAATCTGTAAAATGAATTATCTTAAATAATGATTATCTGGATAACCACCAGGTCGGTTGCTCATATCCAACACCAGATCCTCCTACAAAAAAAATCTAATCATATGTTTAAAAAAAATCAAATAAATAATCCATTGATAACAGACGAATGAACCAAACCATCACCTCCTCCTTGAAGGGAATAATGCCGACATTTGTGAGGGTGATCTCGTATCAATAAGTTGATCAGTAATTATGACACGACACAGGACACTTTATTCTAGACTGTGCTTTATTATTGGGCTAAGCTGAGACGCATCATTCATTTAAAATTACAAAAAAAGAGTTCAGGGGACCAGAGAATGGTGCAGTCTGGAGAGACAGGGGCGGGAGCTTAAAGCGCACTGCCCAATCAGAAGCGGAGCTCATCAGGAACCTGGCAAAGCCTAATATGCAACATTCATTTCCCCACCCTCTGTATGTGCTGAAATTGGGAAGTAGATTTCCAGAATACTTTGAAAACCATATTAAGTAAAATGTGATTCCAGCAACACTACTGAGCTTCAGAAATAAAACCACTGATAACAGAACTGCAAAAAATGAGAGTAACTTCCTTTTTCTTTGATGACATAGTGCAGTTTTCCTTGAATTTTGCTCTTGGTAGAACACATCAGTTGAACAAGATCAGAGCTCTGTCAAACAATACAAAGCAGGATGGGAATACATTTTTAAAAAACAAAACTGGCATTTTATGCAAGCAGTGATTACCAATTATTCATACATTAGCTCCTAATGAATTAGCAGCAACTTATAGTGACCTCACGGCGTATCGTCTGTGGTGAATACATATCTGATTGGACAGTACGTTCATGAGGAGCGTTTAATTAGGAATTTCCCTTTTTTACATTTTCTTTAAAGATTTAAAAATGGAAGCAAACGAGACTCAAAATGAAAGGGGAATCATCCAATTAGTATCTTTTTTTTAACACTCTTAACAAAGCTAGCTTTTTGGAACAGAACAATATGAATTTATAATTACAAATGTACATAAGGCTTTAGTATTGTACTGCATTGTTTTGGATAGTTGATCAGCAACAGGAAAATGTAAAATCAGTCTTTGAAGTTGTTCAATTCAGAGTTAGCGAACACTAAGAGAGAACACTTAACAGTGGTAATATGAGATGCAAAGTATCACTTACAAGCAAACAGATCAGTGGCAATAATAGAGCTCCGATCTTGAATCAAACGGCACGGATAAATACATAAACACAAATAAATAAATAAATAAATAAATAAATAAACAAACATAAATAAATGATTTAAAATCTGTCTTTGACATCAATTGGTCAATAGGAGATTTCTCCATCATCAAAGAAGTGCTGAAGGCATGGTCCTGCAGACAGGAACAATGATCATCTGTGGACCACAACAGTGGCCCATGCATGTCATGTAAAAACTATTTGGTCACGTACCAACTCATAGAAAAATAATGCCATGAAAGCATGCATATTATCTCAGACATGACTTATAAATAAATATCTAAACAAATAGCTAAATGAATAGAACCCATCAAAGTATTTTTTTTTTATAAAATAGGTCAATATGTGTCTAAGCTCTAACTGAGGTCAATGCTCTCCCTGACTGTATTCTGGATAAATGCCTTGGTCAGGTCCTACAGTTTGTACCGTATCCTAGCGACTATTTTTTTGTACCTGGTTTTATTGAGCATTATCATGTTTTCATTCATATATTTTTTTGAAGTATTTAAAGTACTTTATCCAGTCCTTGTAGATAGAAGTAAAAGTCCTATAAAATATGCAAACCTATGTACAGAGGAAAACAGAGCAAAAAAAGAAACAATTTACAGTATATTCATCGGTTTATGTATATATTTATATATATATATTTATATTCAAACTTCTGCTCTGTTTCTTGTTTTTGAACCACTATACTGTGTTTTACTTTTCTCATGTAAACTTGCAGCTTGAAGTTGACGCAAATGAAGAGGAGGTGCTTTGCATTCTAGTTCCTGTGGTTGCTCAGCTTCCCCTCCCTTATTTCACTCGACATGAAAACATTGGCTAGGTGAAAGACACGAGTGATTGCTCAAATAAACCGTTAGAAAAGCACTGTGCGCCATGCTCGGGGCATTGTTATGTGGCACACACAAACGGTGGCATCCTGGGTGGTGTGGTGGCGTCTTTTTGCCCCACTGGATTTGGAAGGTAAATGTTAAATTATTCAATCTGCGAAAAAGGTTAGACACAGACACTAGGGGAATGGCATAATGAGCAGTTTATGGGAAAAAACTAGTAACAGCACCCAACAGGAAGCATTGTCTTCCAAAGTGTCATATAGCCTTATAAATATTCATAGATATAAATATTCATTGAGTAATCTCCACCAGCTGAATATGTGTTGAATGCAGGGTCCAATAAATTCAAATCTGTTGACCTTTTGCAGGTGTATAGTAGGTGGTCATATCGTTTTTTGTAGACTATTAGGAGAAACTGTATGCTAAAGCAATATGAAACCAGCCTCAGTGACACAGCAGTTGTAATGGGTAAATGGCTTTTCATACTTATTGCTTCACTTTACAGTTTCATTATGCTTTTATGTTTATATTTAATTGTTTGAAGACATTTAACATAAGGCAATATAACATCTTCTAAAGGACACACTTCATGTCAAGTATTACCAGCAGAGATCCACACATTAACTGCTGGATGGGAAAGTACATAAAGCCTCCCTCATTCGGCTCAGTGGGAAGCTAGATCTCTAATTATAGCATATTCGTCGCTGTTACATCACCTCAATAATCATTTAAACCTAACGTCAGGCCCAATAAGCTCAATCACTTGTCTTATCAAGCCACGTCATGTCAGTCGCAACCCTGAACTTTACCCTAGTTTGGACTCCAACCAGTGGAACGTAGTCCCAGGTGCCCTGCACACAGCTTTGATAGTTAGTGCCTGTGCTAACAGGTTACCTAATGCCCGCGAAGTGTGTTCGCATGAGTCTACATTTGTTCTAAATGTGTTTTTTTTTCAAAGACATTGATGGACCAACAGTAGTTGGACGGTTTGTTATATTGGACATGCGCTGAAGCTCTCTACACGGCTGAGAAATGATATGGATCTGGCTGTAGTTTTGACATCATAATAGCGCGTTGGCTGCTTGCAGCAGTGTGTGTGTTTCACTTTTTTTTCCTCTTTGTTTTCTGAGAGCACAGTGCTTGATGGCAGATTCTGCAGGTGACAAGGCACACCTTGACATGGTGACAGCCCATACGCTACATGCACTTTACTGAATGCAGAAGAGAGCAAGGGTTCTTGTGACATATTCATTTTGGTTCAAGTTTCAAAGAGAAGTTTGTGTGTGTGTGTGTGTAAGCTCAAAAGATATGTTTGGAATCGAGTCGAAGATAATTGTCCTTTTCCTCTAAAATCATTAAGCCTGATTCTCTTAAAGCCTGCTACTGAGATGTGGCTTTTTGCATTTTCAGATAATATGTACACCATATGTGTTTTCTCACACATGTATCTTTTAGCAATATATTGTGTGTCAGCATATAGGTAATCAGAGATAGGAATGCCTGCAGTTTTGGGAGCTGCCAGATTTGCGATTCTTCCCAAGCAGAACAATGTTTCAAACTCCACCTAAAATCTACAAAAAATTACAGCTCAACATAGTCAGTAGCCGTTCTATATACAGACACACATATATAAAATATGTGCATATAAATACATATATTTGTTTGTGATTAATATCTATTTATCCATATATACTGTATATATGAATACATTTGCTTGAATGCTTGTTATACATATATATGTACTGCAAATATAAACAAGTTCATATATTTCAAACGTTTCTGATGTTATTCTATCTATGAGGTTAGGATGTCAAGTTAAAAAAGATAAGGCTGTGATACGGAGCAGCCCCTCCCATGCACTCTCCATCCCTCCCAAGACAAAATGAGAAGAGAAAAAAATAAACATTTTGAGTAACTGTAAACTAGCGAAGTGAGAGACCCCATTTGGTCATCTGAAATAGTTTTGCCTGTATTCAAAAAGCATATCAGCAATATATATGTATATATACATGTGTTGTATATATTCGAAATGTACACTTCTTTTAAGTGCAACTCCTCAACCAGTTAACACTGACTGAAAGAGATGCAGTGGTCCGAGTATATTAGAGCTACAAGTCTTCAGCAATAAAAATGTTTGGTCTTTTGGTCCCTAAAACAACTAAGGAATGACAGGTAAGACTCCCTGGAGACCGTTGCTATGGCTCTCCTTGGCAACGGTATCCCCTGGAAACAGACAGGCACTCCGAGCTAAAGATGGCCATCCCAAATCGAAGCCAATTTGTGTCCTGAAAATATCGCATTCCCTATTTAAGTTCTCTCTCTGAGATTTTCTTGTCCCTTCTTGTTTCAAGTCTTATAAATTGGTCTTCAAAAGTCAATTGCCCCAAACTCAAACCATCTTACAGAAAGATCTCCTACGGCAATCCTCTATTCAGTCTTTAAAAAGTTTTGTTCTTGTTGGACTTTGACATCCATATTCCCTTTAAGAGTTCAGTGGGGTTGGTCATTGTAAGTAGGTTTGAGATAGTTTCTTTTACTATTTTCCCCCTCATTGTTCAAGTAAAAGTTTTTGTGGTCCAGAAAATGTAGCTGTCATTCAAGCAGGGTTTTGTGGGGAAAGAGGTGTGTATATGTGTGCAGAAGAAAAAAGGTCCTGGGGATAACCAGGCTGGTACAAATTCTCTCTGAGTTCCAAAGTTTTAGTACATCCAAAAGGAGGTGTCCTTGACTCGGTCTTCGCTCTCTCTCTCCTCTGTTTCTGAAGCAGCCTCAGTGGTCCAGATGTTGAGTTTGCACTCAGTGGCGGGTAGCAAGAAGTCAACATATGATTCAGCTCAACAAAACCTGAAAAGCACAGGAGAAACAGAAATCGTTTGAGTCATAGGTCATATGTGTGGATGTATTATAAGAACTGGATACGGCGCCGCCGCTCTAGTAGTATTGCAGCAAAAAATCACAATGAATTGTAATAACTTTTCATCTAGCGCCATTATCAGATCAAACTTTTAATCCTCCAATACTTTGATTTATGACTACCTGCAAAACTAATGACATTCCCATGAGCCTCAGCTGTGCTTTTTGTGCAAACTGTCCTCCATTACTGTTGATAATCGATATATTTATTACATTATTACATACAGATGGAGCAGCGGAACATATTTACAGGGCACCTGCCTCTCTAAAGCGTCTTCGCCAGCGCTAAGATTCTAAGTTCTGGTGTGGATAAACAAAGATAATTTTGCTGAGACAATTTTAAAAACAAATCAGTGCTCATCCTGCAGTGAATTAATTTAGCTCCCTGCCAGTGACGCTGTTGTAATCTCCTGTGTGATAAACAATCAAGTTTTTTTTTTTATTCAAATCAAACTGTTTAACCCTGCTTTTGAAATGATAAAGGGACTTTAATCGAGATACACCTTAACCCTTAGAAGTTTAGTAGTATTCCAGCTTGCTGTCTGAATATAGACTCGTCGGTCTGATAACTCTGTACCATAATAGTGCATTATCCTTATATGTTTTATGTAATAACAATAGTAAAACTAGAAAAGGCAACATTGTTTATGTCTATCAGTTGAAATGTTAAACATTGTTGTAACTGTCAATCTCAAAAGAGATGTTTTCTCTGAAAATGTTTTTATAAATCAAAAGCAATGGCGCCACATATTTTGTGACACATTCATATGAGACTGCACCATTCTTTCTGCAGTGATTTGCCTCGGGACACCGTCTGGTATGGTTCAGTTAGTTTGTGAGTGGGTGATAAGTTGCCCTTGAACGAAGTCATCAGTGGTGAATGAACGACACAGCCTAAACTCTCCATCACACAGATGAAGGGACGAGACAAAGAGGAAGAGCACAATTACCCGCCTGAGGGGTAATAAATGCCTCTCCCTTGGAAGCAATTCCTTCCTTGCGCAACACACTGAACCATTTACCAATTATCTTTTACCTACAGGGTAACATACAGGGTCACTTACTGTAAAGCTGTTCTACAGTACAAACAACAAAGAGGCCACACGTAGGTAAATGCTCCCACAGCTTTGTTTGCTTCAACCAGCCATGAAAACTAACTCTAATATTTCTATCAGTAGCAAGGTAGAGAGCACAGATTTTCACGACATAGTGATGAATATAATAATCTTATAATTAACACCTTTTATTCTTAATATACTGTTAGTCACCACACTCTAGCGATTACTCACAGTGAGCCATAATAACAGGTGGAATTAACATTTACAAATGCATACTTGAACTATCAACAATGGGGAAAAACTTCATCACTATTCTTTACAAGCAATTTGCAGATGATCAGCTTGTTATTAGGCATCTGCAAATGGTTTATGACATTTACAAAAGGTTACTGAAACGACATCCGGCAGTGCCACAAATGGGCTTGCCATTTGAACATTTGTCAATATAATTTGCAGTTGCTGTGCATGCATTGGTTCAGTTAATCACGCATCAAACTAAAGTGACAACAAATGTTTCCAGATGAGCCGAGATCGATGTCTGACCTGTTTTTCCCTGTGTGCGACGGCTGCCCCGGCCGCCAGGGTGGCGGCGGCTGGCTGGGGCGGGGGCTAATAGGGGCGGTTGGCGTCCTTTGGCCTCTTCAGCTGCACCTTGAGTCTTTTCATGCCGATCTGGAAGCCGTTCATTGATTGGATGGCAGCTTGGGCACTACCTGGGTTGTCGAAGCTCACAAACCCTGGGGGAAAGGTCGAGAGAGAGGGAGAGGGAGAGAGATGTGGTTAGATGAAGAGGCGAGGACAGTTTGGGGGTTACAAAAGAATGGATGATGAAGATCATGAAGTTCAATAAGATGAAGCTGTCTTTTACATGTATGTATAATTATAAAACTTTACTATAAGAATGAAATAATCTGTACATAAACCTATAAACATTTAGCATCCACAAACAAATGCATCACTAGTTGAAAGCATTTGTATAACAAATACTAAAGCTATATATTACAGCACTTCATAAGCATTAATATAGCTAACATACAGTATGACAACAACAATAGATCACAGTTATAACAGAGAGCACAGCATGCAACCAAAATCACAATATGAACTTGGTGATGGGATGTAAAACCAAAACATCAATATGGTTGTGCTATTTTTGAGTTGAGTTGTTTTTTTTAACTTCCACTTGAAAGTGAAAAAGCATCAAATCACAAATTAAAACCTGCATCTCCAAATTGCAACATGAATAATACAACGTTAACGTTGTATTGTATTAATGAGCAAAAGCTACTTTGCAAATAGGTTGCACCTGACGGACTCTCCATTAAATATTCTCCACAATCCATTTATAATTTGCCACGTAATTATACGTTTGGCTTTAATTGTGCTGTCAGTGGCATAAAGTGAGACAGCAGTTCTCTATCTTTGCATGCTAGAGCAACTGTTATGTTCCTAGCATGCATTGCTTTTCTTACAGTGAGTTAGAGACTGAGAGTCACCATTTGTATTACATGTCATAAAGAGCACAGTGGCAATGTAACTGTGCAAATATGCCGTTCAAACTGATCTAATTTCTATCATAATCAGTTTGAACATTGATGTGTTATAACAGTTAACTGAAATATTTATCAAAATAAGAAATTAGTCAGAGCTTCAAGAGAAAACAGCTTTAATGATTAATAGCAAAATCCAGACAGACTCATTCTCTATTCTTTCTTTTTAGTAACAACCGGCTTTTGCACAACTGTAGAGAAATTCTCCACTGTTTTGTTTTCATTTATTTAAAGGAGGGGGTGTTGAGAGGTTAGGAAGGGGGTGTTGACTGCGGTAAAGAAGGTGATTAGTAAAAAAGAATAATCAGAATAAATAACCAATAATCTTTTGGTTTGGTCATTTTTACCCACCAAAGCATTTACTTTGGTTTGTCGCCCGATCCACAAACACTTTGGAGGAGATGACATTACCGAAAGGCAGGAACATCTGCATCAGCTCTCCATCCCCAAACTCCTGAGGGAGGTGGTAGATGAACAGGTTGCAACCCTCTGGTCCTGCACACGGAAACACACACAGAGAGAGAGAGAGAGAGAGAGAGAGAGAGAGAGAGAGAGAGAGAGAGAGAGGAAAAATGAAATAAGGGGCAAAGGTCAGACAAAGAGAGACAAAGGCAAAGAGAGAAGCGTAAAAGGTTGACTGCTACAAGAGGAGACGGGAAGAAAGTGCAAAAAACAGGAAAATAATGAAGAGAGAATAATAAAGGCATAGAGTAAAACAAACAAAAAGTGGATAGAATAGTAGACACATCGTCTTTGTGAAGGTGTATTTAAATCACAAAAGCTTCTTACTATGATTTTTGGTCCTACATAAACACACAACCTTACGCCAACAGTTTTTACGAGATTTCTGTATTTGAATTCATCTCAGTGATTTTAAGTATTTGAAAAAAGGTGATGTCATGTACATCCAACCACCATGCACCAATCAGGATTTGACAACATTTGATTAAAACCACACTAACACTGAAACAATTAATTGTTTAATCGATTGACAGAAAATGAATCAGCAACTTTTTGATCAGAAGTCATTTTTGAAGCAAAATCTCCAAAAGTGTATTCCAGCTTCTCAATTTTGAGATTTTCTGCTGTTCTTTATCTTATGTGATAGTAAATTGAATATTTTTTGGGACTGTTGGACATTTAAAGAAGTCACATTGGGCTTAAGTAAAACCCTGTAGGACTCACAAATGTGTCTGCAATTTGTGAGCTACCATCATTTGCGAGTAAGAAGTGTTCGCAAATTGCTTTAGTGGAACACGCCCCACATTAGCTGAGGGTTTGAGAGTTAAACTCGTAATATATAATAGGATGTTTTTTCCATATTTAATTTAAAAGAAAAAACATTTTCAGGATCTTTAAGATACTTTGTGCACTGACCTTTATTTTTGTGTTGTGATCATCTAGCTTGAAATACATTTTCCAAATAATACTCAAGTTTGATGCCAGAGTTGCAAAAACAACAGAAGAGTGCAGAGCAGTTTGTGTCTGCATGCAGTCATTTTGGGTGCTCGGGTGGTTTCACAGTTTCAACTCACAGGTTCAGCATTTGCCTCTCTCCGGTCTCCCCTATCAAATGTCTACTAAATGCTTAAATGGTAAACTCTGGGATGCCACAGCTGTTAAATTATTTCCAGTGTTATTTTCCACAAGAGGGCAGTAAGGTTCCAGGCATAGGTGTCCCAAGCCTGGAGGTCATAAAGTTCATGAATAGGTTTACAGCTCAGTTTGAAACACTCAGTTATGATAGTGAAGTTTGTTACTCTACAGCCAGCAAGGACAGCCACCGCATTATAACCTGACACTCTAAATATTCTTATTTATTGTGCTTTATTATTTAATCTTTAACTTTTCTCCTCCTTGGACTGAAGGATAAAAAAGGAGAGTTCAAGCTTGTCTATCATCTCTAATAAATCCAGACGGATGCTGTGTACTATACTTTGGGTTAGCGTGAGTTTTCTGAATAGTTTTGCTTTTGGCAAGAGGTGAAATCACGCTGAAAAAACAAAGTGAGGATTGTGAATCGCCTGGGTATTTTTTAAACGTGGGTGTTTATTCCAGGACTGTATTGGCAAGCTGATTAAAGAGGAACAGAGAAGTAAATATGAGTAAATGTTTGCAGCACGCATGAATCTTTAGGAGTGAATGGTGTACCGTGTGTGTGTGTTACCTTCTCGTTGCTGCTGTGGAATGATGGGTGGAGGGTGGGGGAAGGCTTGGCTGATCTGGCCGTATGCAGCGGGGTAGGCTGCTGAGACACATATACACACAGCGCGGATCAGATAACAGTCATGACAAGAGCACACACACACACGCACTCGAATACATACAAACAATGTTATATATGCAGGCGCGCAGCAGGCAATCGATCAGATAACAGACAATAGAGTCTCCGTGTTCACACACACACACACACACACACACACACACACACACACACACACACACACTGAACACAACAGAGAATAAATTGATGTAGTGAGACTGAAACACTTAATGTTACATGATCAAAATTCAAATTCAAACAAAGGAATCTTTATCTTTCTCCTTTCACTCTCTCTCTTTCTCTTTTTCTTTCTCTCTCTCACACACACACACACACACACGCACGTGCGCACACACAGATCAGTGCTGCTGTCAGACAGACCTGCATACTGCTGGACTCCTGTGTAAGCCTGCTGGAGAGGATCAGCTGCAGTGGGACTTTGAGCTGCTCCATCAGAGACACAGAGAGAAGGAGGAGGAGGTGGTGGAGGTGTGTGTGTGTGTGTAGGGGGAGAGAGATGAGGCAGAAAGAGAGACGGAGGGAGAATGTAGATGGAGGAGAGGGCACGGAGGAAGGCGAGAGTAATATATAACAAGGGTGAGAGGGAGGAGGGATGGAAGGAGAGGCGATGGAGGGAGGAACAGACAGGAGAAGAAAAGCAGAAAGGTTAGAGAGCCGAACAGCGAGGTGTCAACTCGCTTCGCTTTCAGCGTGTGAGGAACTGAATTGTGAATCTCGCTCTCTCTTGCTGGGCTTTTTACTTCATGTTCCTCCCAAAGCATTTCAAAAGTAGTTCATTTTACGCCCCAAGACAAGCAAAAAATTAAAACTTTGAACAACCACAGTTAAAACAAACACTGTCACAACAGGAAAGGAAAACGTGTGTCATGAACTTGTACCTATCATAAACAAGTTTCTGACAATCTACTGCAGTTAGACATGTACAACAGGATAATTACGATACACACTCACAACACTGGATGCACCTGTTGCAATCACTTCACATGTAAGAGATACAGTTAGTGACTTAACAAATAATTGTGAAAAAGAATTCCCCCATTCTAAACACACTTCTAACTACCACAGATGCTGCGCCACACTTTCTAACTACCCATCTGCACACATAGTACATGCACAAGTATACCACTGAGAAAACACACACACACATGCGCACACACACACACACACACACACACACCGATAAACCCACTATCACCAAAAACCACAGAAATACTGAACACACCGTGAACTAACAGCAACACTGAAAAACGGTTGGGATAGCCAGAAGAGAAAGGAGACTAGTATGGGCTCAAATAAAGGTCAAAACATTTTAAGCTTGTAAAATCATGTTCAGAAATAATTTTAAAGTCTGTGGATGTAAACCTGTGAAAAGCTTTTGCATAAAAAACTGAGAGCTTGTGAATGTATAGAAACAGTCTGTAGTTGTAGAAAAATAATTTATGAATTTCTAAAATAAAATCTGTGGAAAAATGATATCATTGGTGAGGTTACACAAAGATTCAGAGGCAAAATAACTCTTTCTGTGAACATCTGAGTACAGATTCAAAGATTTCACTGCGTGAAAATCAATACTCAAAGTTCCCACACCATGTGTGACGCTGGAATTACTCATGAACACACACATTTAAGTTATGACTACAGATTCTAGCCCTGCTTTCAGTTGTAAAATCAGGACCAAAATTTGTGACTTAAATGTATGTGTGCACACGTCTGGGAAGCTGAAGTTAAGAGTGTAGGGAGTGTGACAGTTTTCTACTTGGAATATAAACTCAATTCAATCTTTTTCTAAACATTCACAAACTTAAATTCCTCATGCAGTTTTCCCACAGATTTACAAAGGTTAATATAAAATCTTATTGCCCCTTATTTAAGCCCAGAGGGAAGTGAGGGGGAGAAGAGGCGGGGGAGGGGGGAGCGCTACCTTCAGAAAGAGAGGAGAGGAAGCAGCCACCCTGAACCCCAAAACAACTCCGCGGAGCCACGCCCAAGCCGTTTTTCTCCGAGTCCTCCCTAAAAACCACCTCCTGCAACACTGAAGAGACAAGAGTGTAAAAACAAAACAAAAAAAAGACAGATTTTTCCTTCCACCTCTTCACAGACAAAAACCAATGAGGTACTAGCCACGGCTCATGACACAAGCGCATACTTCGGCTCCAGCAGCCCATAAGCACCTTTGCCAAACACTCATCTCCTCGACATGCTCACTGTCTGTGGGCTATGTTCGTCTGGCCTCGGCCTCCAGAACATGCTTCAAGGCTATTCCCGCCTGTAAGCCAGCAGCATGCACACTTTTCCCGTTACAATGAATGTGCTTTACTGCTGAGTGTGTCTATAAGGATTTAAGCTTCATTTTCATCAAGTCATGGTTCAACCAAACAAACAGTATACTCATCACTGCATTATTTTTGATAATTTTCTGTATCTCTGAGAGTTATTTAGTGTGTTTGCATATGTGCCCCTGAATTTATCAGACTTACCAGGGTAATGGTGTATCCCGTTGGTGAAGACAGCCTCTGCAGGAGGCTGCCCATTTGCCTGCGGGGGCGGCATGCCAGTAAAACCATTTACACTAATGGGGGAGGGGATGCTGGTCACTGTGGGGGCGCTGATGCCTGGAGGGGTACTGCCACCTGCAGCCACAGGGAAGACAGGCAAAGACAGAGAGAAACAGTAAGCATTCCACCGTATACTTGTTTTTTCTACGACATTATGGAGAAGTTTTACTTTGACTGGCCACCTAGTAACTCTCGGAAATGTCAGAGGGGCCGGTCCAGTGGGCCAGTGAAGACACTAAATGTCAGGGCTGATTTCTTGTCCCAGTATGGCCCTTACTGTGACACAAAAGCCATTAGATCTGAATCTGAGACATATTGTACAAGAATGGTGAATACTGTGTTGATGATATCTTATGGGTACCAATTATGTATTTGTCTCAGATGATTGCATGCTATGCCACAATGTGTTATGTTCATTTGCATGCCTATAATGCATCTGGAAACATTTACATTATAAACTCTGTGTAGGAATATGCTAATTTAAATTCAGTGCACTTTGTTCCTTGCTACAGCAAGGCTGTAAAGGAACTGCTCTTTTATTCATGACATATTACACTATTTTCAAAAACAGCTCCTACTTTTTTTAGATTAAATTTTTCTCAATCTAATGTTCATGCCATGGATATTTTAATGGAGTGATGTCGGATGGACATTATGTTGTGGTGGTATGTTGACATTTGTCAATTTGAGATACACCGTATAAACAGCATTGCCCCTTTATATTTCATTTGAAATTCAAACTATGGAGGCACCGCAACTGAATGTAATAATGTAATTTCTACAGTGTAGTTTAGGATTAGGCTCTGTGGGTTTGCATCCAAATTCATTTGAATTATCTGTGCAATGTAATAGGTGCCAAACCTTTGGTTTTTCACCACTGTTACCTGATGTTGGGGTCAGCGGTGCTCCTGGGAGGCCATTGATGGTGGCCATGTGCTGCATCTGGGCAGCAGCAAAGGCTGCCATTGGACTGAGGTAACCGCCCTGGCCTACAGACGCCATCAACGCCGCCTGCTGCTGCACCTGCACAGTGGAGGAGAAGGGATCATAAGAAGGGCTGAGAATGATGAAAGCGAAAGAAGAGAAAGACTAAGAGGTTACTGAGTTAAGAAAGAAAAAGGGAAGGAAAGTGAGGTACAGTGTAGAGGCTGCAACAGAAACACAGACTACTAGATAGAAACCAGGTATTGAATCTTAATGTGTTACTTCCAAACCAACATTAATAAAGACATTTGACATCATCACATAGGGATGTACAATTGGAGGGAGCTCATGTATTTTTGCTATTTCAGATTAATTTGTGAGCTAGGCTTGAGAACTCCATTTAAGCTCCAAGGTTCACTGAATAAGTAACTGTGGACAACAAAAAACGTTTTGCGTCTTGCCTGAGCGTAGGCTCCGTAGGCTCCAAACTGCAGTGCCATAGGGTTGAAGATGCCCATCTGACCAGCCATCTGCTGCATGCGGCGTATGGTGCGTTCCTTATCCGTGTCGGCGAACTTTACCACCAGACTGGATGAGGCCCCCTGTGCACCCACCCATCCACCCACCCACACACACACATGCCAGGCAGTAGATGTTAGTTGGTACCGATAGAGACAGGACATACGCTTGTATCTGCACTTACACACATCCTCTCCTGCCAAGGCAATGACATCAGATCTGTACTTGATGCCCATTGCCTTGGAATAGTTAGAATGAGTCATATGCAAAGGAAACATTTCCTAACTAGGATTAATAAAGCATAACTTAACGTAACTTTAAGAAGGCAATTAAGTGATATGTGACTCATTTGTCCATGTGACTCTGTCTCATACACACACACACAGTTACATTGTACTCACAGGCATTGTCTGGCTGCCGTGTAGTGCACTGATGGCTGCCTGAGCTTCAGCATGAGAGGAGTATTTTACAAATGCACAGCCTAAAGAGAGGGAGGGTAGAAAATGAGTAAGGAGGAAAAAGAAACAGTGGAAACAAAAGAAAAAGTATATCGCACAGTATCAAAGCAAAAACCATTGCCGGTAACAAGACAAAAAGTAAAAAGCCTTGGTGTTTTTTCCTTGCGGGATAAGTTTCCTACAGCATTACAGCAACAAACATTTAGTCAACAAAGCCCTCAATGCTGAGGAGAGTTGCATCAGTGTGGATCAACGCTCAATAGGCGGGCTAAACAGGCCACTCTGACACCATTAACAACTTTGGGATCCTCTGATGGGGCTTAAAATGCCACAGCATTCTGGTGTCGCTTACTATTGACAAGCCCCGTTGATGAATTTGAATGATCAAGTTCCCAGTAATTATTGAGCTAAAGCCCACTTAGCCGAGTAAGCTGGCTGATGAGGCCTTGTTAATGGAGCTTCACGGAGGAATCAGAATGATCAAGCCCACTGTAATCATCAGGCTTAGTTATCATCGGGCCTCATTGATTGGCTGCTAAGCCCACTGATGAACTTCATGCAGTGATCTTGTGTAGCACTCTAACAACATTTCGAAAGGACATTTTTCTGGCATGACATGAAGCCTGATGGTTAATCAGGAGGATGACTTTTTTTCATTTTTTTTCTTTATCAGAGCCATGTAGGTTGACTCATGAGGTTAATGGGGTTCATCTGTAAAAGAGTTGGTGGTTTATATCGCTCATCCCTGTGAACAAAGCTTTCAAATGGCATTTACTGTTGAAATGTACAGAATCTACAGTATTCTTATGTAACCGCTTCTCTGATGATTGTGAAATAGCCCGTCTTGACATCACTCAGTGCGGAGTGTTTAAGGACAACTTTGCAAAGTTACAAACTTTGAAAAGGTCAAATCATTTCTGTGCTGTAGCCTGTGAAAAAGTCTGCCGGCTCAAAGTCATAAACATCTATAAACTCACCTTTGCTGTTTCCGTCGGGACCTCTGAGGATGGTGCATTCCTCGATGCTGCCGAAGGACTCGAAAAGGCGCCGCACATCATCTTCTGACTGTTGCTTGTTGAGCATGCCCACAAAGAGCTTTCTGTCTTCTAAAAGGAAAAGGAACAGGTCACGATCAGAGGATCAGAGATGCCTTTTATTAATCTACATAAAGACACGCTATGTTTGCAATAGGGTTTGAATGAAGCTATTGGCTTTAGTCTATTTGAGTAAACACACATTCTTGTTGAGTATTTGCTTATTCTCAGCAAAAAGGGTTCATTGCTCCATTTGGAAAACATCAGCAATACAATAACAACAGAATAACTATTAAAACAGTCGTAACAAGTCACTGAGAAATGTACAGAAAACATGTAGAATTTAATATTTGTTAACTTAAGTGACACATTTTCCTGGTATATATTTTACTTATGAAAACATTGAGTTACAGAACTGTTTTTTTAATATCTGGTTTTGATTTATTGATATTTTCCACCCGTGTTCCCATTACAATTTTGTCATGAAAGATGAACTCATGATCAAGGATCAAGGAAACCCTTTGGGAAGACGGTTGGCGGAGTGCCTTGAGCATGAGCTCTGGTCACACATACACATTTTTCCCAACATAGCCACAGCAAAGCACTGGTAACCACTTTCAAAATAAAATTCCCACTTTTCTATATGATCAAGTCACACAGTACCAATTTAATACGTGTTCTATTTCTCATTTAGAAACACATAGCATAGCAACCAGTCCTTTGCCCATAGCAACGGCTGTTCTTTTCTATCTTAAAGTTAAAATGGGCATTTCATAACCTTTTGGAACAAATTTGCAACACATAAGCTAAACCAAATTTCTCTTTTTTCTAAATGTTTCTACAAACAAACTTTTATGCTGTCAAAAAAGAATTGCAGGATGATATAATCCGATGTAAAAATTCTACATGTATAGGTTTTATTAAAATGCAGCCAGACTGAGGTCCAGCATCAGTTCATTATTCACCATGACAGCATGATTGAGTCACTGACTGAGTGTTTGAGGGAAATCGTGAGGCAGACGGTGAAAATGTGTTGTGCACAACAGTAGCAGATGTGTCGGTGTGCAAGGCCGTCTGTTTTTACGTTACACAGAATCTGAGCATTGTGGAAATGGATGTATATGTTGGGAAATTAATGAGCCTCGGTGCAATTGCCTCTGAATGCGTCCTGCGAATTAACGTGTGTGTAGGTGTGGTTATCTGTGTGTGTGTGTGTGTGTGTGTGTTTGTTTGTGTGTGTGCAGATTGGCGTGCATGTGTGCTTAGGGTCCGTTTCCCACTGCCTGTGCCTGACAGGGTGTCCTTGCCGAGTCAACAAGACTAATCTGCGCTCTGGCCTTGCACTGGAGGGGGGGTGTTTACAAGAGTGGAGCGCACATCAGGGGTGGAGGACACACACATATGCACACACACACACACACACACACACACACACACACACACACATCTTGAAATGTTCGGCCCCCCACCTTCTCATACACACACATACATACACACTCATGGTACACACCTCATTGATGGACAAAGCCTACAGTTCCCCAAGGAAGGCACCAATAAACATTACATCTTTCTTTGGGAAAGGACTGTAAACTCACACTCACACACATGCACTCATATTCAGCTAGAGAGCAAATCAATATACATCAGAGTGTCAGCTACAATGTACACCTCTTTCTCTCTCTCACACACACACACACACACACACACACACACACACACACACACACACACTAACAAAATATGACATTGGCTGCCTGATTTCCCCCGATTGTAATATTTAGTAGGCAGACTATCTAATATAATTATTCATTTTTGCTGCGGTAGTATTCCTTCCTTTTAACATTATCAGTTTGACAGTGGTGTGAAGTAAATACATATACTCAGGTGCTGTTCTGGAGATTCCACTTTACTTGGAATATTTCCATTTTATTGAAACACTTTTACACTTCTATTCCACTACACTTCAGAGGGATATATTATATTTTTTACTCCGCTACTTATATTAGACAGATATAGTTACTAGTCACTTTTCTGATTCTGATTTTAATTAAAATATTAAATTACATATGATAAGCTTCTAAAATTCAATGCAATGCTAAAAATCAAACCCAACCTTTGTGGCTTGCGACCCATTATAAAAAACATTTTCTAGTCTAAAGTTCTCATTGATTGAAATAGCTGTTTGAGGCCCAAAGAGGTAAAATTATCCATTATTTCAAAGATTACAGAAAAGTCCAAAATGAAAATAATCTGTGGAGCAGAACTTTTTTCTTCTTTTCAACCCCATTAATCATCTCACAATCCCCCAGTTTAGTTGTGTGACTCACAGGAGGGGGCTTGACCCTTAGGTTGGGAATCACTGGACTAAACTAACTAGCTTTATTTGAAATATTTAAAAGTTGTTCCATCTCGAACAGTGGCAACAGTAAGATCAATATTAACAGTAATATATCATAATGATAATTATCATCATAGCAAAACATATACTTTTACTTTTGATACTTTAGGTACATTTTGCTGATACTACTTCTGTACTTTTGAACCAGTAGGATTTTAAATACAGGGCTTTTACTTGTTATTGAGTTTTCCCACAGTGTTGTTCTGGTACTTTTCCTTATACGTAAAGGATCTCAGTGCCTCTTTCGCCACTGCAATTAGAAATGTAAAACCCTGACAAGTACAATGTAGCTTAGCACCCATCATGCCTAAGAAAAGCATACAAAGGATAGAGAATAGAAAAAAGACAGGCATAATCTTGGAAAAATAGAAGTGTGAAGAATAGATGAGGAGAATAGAAGTGGGCTGAGGACATACAGAGAAAGACAGACGCAAATAACAGACAGAGGTATGGACGTCCTGCATTGCCCTCACTTTCCTTCCTCACGCTTGGTGCTCGCCTCTGTTCTCTCCCGCTCCATCAATCATACTCAGAGCACCACCAAACTAAATAGAAGAGGATGTCGCGCAATCTCTCTTCCTTTCCTTAAAGGTTTTTTTTTCTTTACAGGCTAACACCTCTCTCTCAGTCCTTATGCTTCTCTCTGCTTATCAACCTTCAACTCCTTGCATGCTCTATTTCCTTCCCCCCCTCCCCTCTCTCTCTTTCCCTCATTCTTGTGACTGAAGAATCGCTCTGGTGCCAATTATATTAACAACTGCAAAGTTTGAAAGACTCCAGCCAAATACGGTCAAACTGCATCAATCTTCTCTCGTACAGTCCATTGATTGATGTCAGGAGCAGGTCACTACATGTCTAGACATAGAAAATGCGCTTTAAGCTGTCTTCGCTGTCAATATACCACGACGCGCACAAAATACCAGACCAGACATCCACTTTTATTCACACGGATTTGTCATTTGAATCTGCCGTACATTTGGCTGAGACCAACTTGTGACAAGAGTCGAATAGGATTTGCTTTGTTGCAGACAGCCTTATTAAAGGTGTTTGACAAAGAGAAGTGACCTGTTTACCCCTCGAGCCTGACAAGACACCCATGTTTCTGTGTATGTGCGTGCACGTACTTGCATCAGTGCATATGATGAAACTCTAAGAAAGGAGAATAGAGGCCGCGCCAGCCAGGAAAGGGCACTGTGTACATAATGTGTCCTGAATACAGGAGGGTCTGGCCAGGCCACGCTGTCAGCCTGCGTCGTGGTACAGGGAATCGTCTAATGGGACAGATAATGGTGAGGCTGATCCGCACAGGCAGCATGTTTGTAGGGATGGAACAAAAGAAGGAAGGTAGCAAGGAAGAGGGGAAGGAAAAGAAGGAAGGAAGGGCATGCAGTACCTCCTCGACTCTCACTGTCTGCTGGCTTCACCTGGATTGGTCTGTTCATCTGTGACAGAGAGAGAAAGAGAGGACAAATAACAGAAAAAGAAGAAAACAAGAAACAAAGAAGCCAGTAAGCATCATGTAATATCACATGCTTTTGCCCCTCTCCCACCCCCCTAAAAAAAATACTTTTTTTAGAATCACTCAGCCAAATTGCAAGTAAAGTGTATTGAAAATCTCCAAAGCTGTAGCACTTATAGCCATTGGGGGAATAGCTGGTTGGAAATATGGGTTGGAAATATTATTTGATCTGAGATGAAAGGAGAGAGAAGGGTTGGAACGGGGGATAAGCAGAGGGATGAAGGGAGCGATAGAGAGAGGGATGGAGGGAGGATGATTGAGAGGTAACTGTAGGTCAGCACAGCTACTGTGACTGTGTATCCTCTCTGTGGGTGCTTCTGGATGCTGGTGTGCTATCACGATATGGTATGTGTGGACTTCAGTGAAATGTGGTGGATGTACACACACACACACACACACACACAAAATCAACCTGTTCTCAAACTCCTAAGCCTCACAATGAAATGTTCTTGCACAATCTTCTCATAGCCTTTTACACAAGCTTGAACACACATGTGCGCACACACATAGACACACACACACACACTCTCTCTCTGTCCCCCAGTGAGACCTTTCCACAGTGTGTCCGCCGAGGCCCTCTTTTCATTTCACTCCTGCCTGTCAAACCTTCCCTCTCCGCCTCGCCACCCTGCTAAACGCTCGCCGCCAATCAATTTTTAATAATGCCAATCGCCACGCTGCCAGGAGGAATGGGGGGAGGGGGGAGGAGAAGAGGAGACGAGCTGAGGATAGGAGAGGAGAAAGCTGAGGATGAAAGGGGAGGAGGGAAAGGTCAAGGTTCTGTGTGATGCAGCATCAGTGTTTTGCTAAATGTCATTAAAATCTTTTCTTTTGAGTTTGCTGATACACTCATCATCTTAATGAATCTTGGGGCTTTCAGATGCCTCACCAAAGGCAAAACCTTTGTGCATGAGGACACAGTGTTACGCCGCAAACACAATTAATGCTGGGACCTTCACCCTTTTCTGGCGCTTTTCTGCTGCTAATATTAAATCACATCATTCTCCATAACACTTTAAAATGGAGTTACCCATTCCTTCCTCTCCCTTGTCTCCTCCCTCTCTTTGACAGCCAAGAGAACCCTACTAATGTTTTTAATGTGCTGCGATGCATTATTTATCAGACTGGCTGTTGATATGGAAAAAGGACGAGAGGGGATAAAGGAATTGGGGAATGGAAAAAAAGGGAGTTAGAAATGAGTTTAAAAAAGTAAAAGAGAGAAAGAAGGGTGTGAATAAAAAAAGGTGCTGGATAGGAAAGAGATTTTAGAAGAGGTGCAACCAAACAGGGTGAGAAAGAGGAGAAACTAATTGGAAACAGTAAAAGTAAAAAAAAAAATACCGGGTGTTTGAGAAGAGTGAAATGTGGTAATAAAAAAAAGAGGTGTGGGGAGGAAAGAGGAGAGATGGGGGGAGGAGTGAGGAAAAGAGGACATAGATCAGAGTATGGAACAAGGTCAGCCCAGTGCTCCCAAGGGGCCTATAAGCCTGCATACATATGAGCGCTTTTACCGTGACCCATAGAAATGGTCTGGCCTCAATCTGACCTAATTGTGTTCCACCTCCACTGGTTTTATATTGCATATATATGCAAGCACTGCTGTTAACCTGCACGGTATATGGCACTGACCCTCTGAGGTTATGTTTAATTTTGCTGGCCTTTATTTCTCTCTGAACTGAAATTTCAGGGACCCAAAATTATTAGTTTTACTTTCTTAAAAAAAAAAAAAAAGCAAGACTCTCTCCAGAGTTATGAATATTTTCCTTGGTTGCTTGCTTTCACTTTAAAAAAACTGCAACACAATATCTCCTAAAATCTCAAAATAATGTAATAGTACTATAGCAATCCCTTTTAACATTTAATCAGTAGGGCTGACTAGTAGCAATTTAGTTTTCACTAGTAGAAATATACATTTTGGAAATGTACATATGTTATTGAAGATATCTAGAATGACATTTTTACTACTGGATACCTGATATTCAATTCTGATTTTCACAAGTTAAAATTGTATTTTAGAAATCTGAAATGCAATTCTAGATATATGAGATCACATTCTCACTAGTTACAATTCCAAGCCGACATATCAACAATTTAATTTTGACTAGTCAGAACTGAATTTTAGATATCTACAATTTCATTAGAGATATTTTTAATGTATGAAACAAATGTACATATCTACAATGAACATTTCCACTAGTAAGAAATGAATTGATGATATCAGTAATTAGAATTGTTACTTGTCAAAATGACATTATAGATATGCTGGCTTGGAATTCTAACTAGTCAAAGGCAAGTGTTGATACCTACAACTGATATTACTGCTACTGATTAAATGGTAAAGGGGTTTGCCATAATAGTCGTTGTCCTCTGTATGTGACAGAACACTAAATCCATGGCACATATGACAGTTGTCTTTTTGATGTCACCATTATACATATCTAATGTAGCAAGGAATGCTGAAGTTAGAGATGAATATGGCATCAGAAAAACACAAAAGACCCTCCCCTGCTCTCCCACAAAAAAAAAGAAAATTACAATATCCTCCCCCCACCCCACCTCTAATAATTGTTGTACTGTCCCTTATTTTAACATTTAGTTTAGTTAAGGGGTAAAACTTGAAGCAAATATTTTATTTAAACTGCTATTCTTGATTTTGTTTTAATATGCATTTTTCCCACCTATAATCCCATGAACTAACGTCACAGATAAATCACTCTTAATTTGTCTCTTAATTTGTGATCGCTAGTTGAGCAGAAACACGCAGAATGTCCTCTCATAAATTTTTAGATACAGTTCAAAATAATGTTAAGTGCTTAAACCATTATTTTCTTTGGTCGCTGTATGCTGAGTGGAGTTTCATGGGCTTTCTATCAGTAGTTTCCATTATCCCAGGCCCATAAACTGCTTCAAGGTCAGCTTTATCATCCTGCTCATAATAAGGTGAGTTAGCACCAGCCCACTGGACAACCGATCCCAAAACAGTTGTTAAAACCAGACGCTGACTAGCACGGATAGCTCCCCTCGGATGTCTGTGGTGGTGTTAGCCAAAGCCAGATGGCATCATTGAGCAGCAGAAGCAATACAATACACAGACAGCAAGTTCTCCATAGCCTGATGCCAGTATGAGAAAAAAAACCCATCTACATACACACAAAGGCACTGAGACACAGACACACGTACGTATAGAAACACATGTACACAAGTGGGTAGGCTTACATGACTAGACATGCACACCTATACACAAACATGCAAAACCACACGTAGGCCTATGTATCCAAGAATGCATGGAAACATACAGCAGGATACAAATAAGCATGCGTACACAATACATATGTAAATGTGTCCTTGTGAGTCAACATGTGCTTTAAATTGGCTCATCTCTCAACATGCACACCTGATACCTCGCATGCAGCATGCTTCTTCTCCTCAGCCTTTTAAACATGGCTGCCTATTTATCCACGCATATGCCTTTAAAAATACCAGCGGCGAGTCAGTGCACACACACACACACACACACACACACACACACACACACACATACTCAAACACAGGCTAAGCTCCATTGTTGCTGAAAGTCCACCTCAGCAGCCTTATGTTACAGTGGCCTTGGTGTACCACATGATCGACAGCTCAAAAAGAACTGTGGCTACACAAATGAATGGGCGCACACACACACACACACACACACGTACGCACACACACATTCTTGCTACACTCCTCTGTTGATTATGTAACTCAATGACAGCGCTCTGCCTCAGTGCTGCCATAGATTCCCTGCTAACTAGGAGCTAAGGGAATACATGGTCTGCATGCAGTCTATGCTGTACCAAACTGGTGAGTCATTCTTCTGAATCAGTCTAGTACGGCCTGAATGTCCAGCGAGGCCCACACGATTAGCTCAAAACAGCGTGGGACTATAGTTTGCTTTATTGGATTCTACCTTAAAATGGGATGAAATTGAAGTCCTTGATCTGAGTTTTGCTGCTTACTGTATTGATTTCACTGCGTGCAAACCACAGAAATTAAGTTACAAAAACACCGTTACGACGACAATTCTATGGGATTTCTATCCACTGAATTTCTGTACAGTACCTTGTTGTGTCAAATGCGTTTCAAATCTAGTTTATTACAAGTTGCTCAAGTGCCTGCATCCCAAGCCCACACACAAACTAATACATGCACACACAGCAACAGCAATGCACAACGCTCACAAGGACACGAGAGCACACAGTCACTCACACTCCCATCATTGTCTGTGAAAAGGAATATTGAAAGTGTGCTTTACGAAACTAAGGAGAGGAGGTAGGATTTTCTCATTTTCACCCTCGTCTAGCAGATGTATTTTTGAGAGAGAGAGAGAGAGTGGAGCAGTGCAGGCCAGGTCATTTCATTATCACAGTGAGAAAGCACTCCATGAAACTCTCCCAGGGAAGCAAGGAAGGCTGCCTTCATAATACTGCTCTTCTAGTATTGTCAAAACCTGCTCTATTTTACATTCTGCAGCTGAAGGATCTTTTTTCTTTTACATTCTAATCGCTTTCATTCTGCCTTCGTCCCATTTGAATGTTGAGGTGTTTGGGTTTCTTTGTGCTTTCTGTTCATACATATATTTAGTGATTCATATGTATATGAAAGCAAGTATCTGAAAGGGAGCAGTTCCAGATGTTGAGATTCTCTGCAGGAGCAATACCACAGAGTCTAAGTGTAACCAAATGCCTGTATTCATACTGTCAAATGAACCACTGGCACTCGACCTGGACCTGCTTTCCAAAGTATCTCAGCATGCGCAACACTCATCTTGGGATGGAAACATGCCAATGGAAACATTAGCTGAACAAATATGGTTATAATCCTGAGATGCTTTTGGGAAACTGGGCCCTTTTACACAGGGAAAAAAAAAGAAAAACATCAGTGGCAAGATGAGCTGAAAAACTAGAAACATTTAGCAGGTATGTAATAGATTTCACCAGTGGTCACAAAGTGGACAACCTATTTTAAAAGTATTGATTTTACATTAACTCACAGAAGCATTACACTCCCACGGAATACCCCCTGCATTTCCATCAAAGCTCCTACAGTACATGTAAAATGTTTATTTTATTGACTTTTGCAACCTCTTGAGTCACATACGTTTTTTACATCTGTAGCAAAAGGGCAGCTCACACCCTTACCACCACAGACTGCAGAGAGAAGTGCTGTAATGTGACTAATGGAACTGGAATCAGCTTGTGTGAGGAGGAAAGATATTATTCCCATGGCACAAGATGTGTTCATCACGTGCGGAATTCAGGTCAGTCAGTCAAATAGCATTGCCTCACCTCATACTCAGCGATCGTCTTTGCAAGTGCACAGGCTAATCCTGGTAACAAATGTTTTTTTCCAGCCAACAGGTCACTCAGCAGACAGAGCTGGAGAAGCAGTTGTTGTATACAATATTAAGGTTGGGAATTTACCCAATGCTAGCGACATGCTAGCTCATGTCCTATTCAGTCGTGCTGAATAGGACATGGGGTGCAGTTAAAAATATATTTCTGTAACTACAGTTCTTAATATATGCGTGACAAAAAAAAGTATTTTCACTCTTGAATATTTTAGTGACAACTAAATTAAACTGGTGAAGCAGAAGTTTTGTTTACTAAGTTTAAAAGTATTTTATCTTATGCCGTCGACATGGTGCAACTGCCTCTAAAGTGATAATGAGTCACAAAAGCCTGTAATTACTGGCAAATACTTCAACTAAAGTTACAACCAGATTAAGTCGTTTCAGCTTGGAGATGTAGAATGTCATAATGTTAATGAAACACTTAAGCTAACAGAAAAACTACATATATATTTCCTGGACAGTACAGTGGGTAGAAAGTAACAAAATTCCATTTTAAAAAACTGCAATTTAATTTTGCATGCTGAAGTAAAATATTACATACTTTGTAAAGTATTGTCTACAACATTTTCTTGAGCCTACATCACATTTGTTATTTCAATTATGACTCCTATCCTCTTCTGCCTATTTCCTGCCTCTCTTAGAGTGACCTCTCCATGCTGTTGATTGCTTTTTTGATCATTTGACAGACATCACTTGTGTAACCGTATGCAAACAAACAATTGCTATGGTCCCTAAAAAACAGCACATGGGAGAGGTTTGCCTCGAAGGCTTTAGGAAGTCAGGTCAAATAGAGGAAAGAGCAACAAAGTCTGTATAGCAAGGATGTTGAGATGGATGAGTGGGTCACACACCAGACTTTCACCCAGCAGACTGCTGTTTGCATCCGATGTGAAAGTGGAACATTTATTATTTAAACCCAAACTGTAATCTTTTTGTAAGTAATTTTGGTGCCTAAACCTAACCTACGACTGTTTTACAACATTAACCACAGTTTGGTTTGGTTTAGGAAAAGGGGTTAAAATAATAAGTCAATGTTGAACTACTTTTGGTGCCTGAACCTAACTAAACTGCAACCGTTTCACAACGTTAACCACGTTAGATTTCTGGCAGAAAGAGCCAAACTTCTCCAATGTGCTAAAATACCCAGAATGCATTGTGGTGTCAGGTTAGTCTATAGCAGTGTTGATAAGGGCTTTAAAGCTGATGAATGGTTCAATCCCACTTGGATTCCCATCAGGTTTAATCTCCACTAATGTCTACATATTAGTGGAGTATTCTTCCTCTTTCCTTCCCCTGTAGTTCTTCATCCTGACACACGGCCAAACACCAAACCTCTCTTTTGATGTTAAAGTGAAACATATTGCAGAGAGATCAATGTCTGTGTGTGAGGGTAAAGAAGACTATAAAGCAAAACACCCCCAATCTCTTTCCTTTTGTTGCGTTCTCTTCTCCTTCATCCCTTCTTATCCTTAAAGACAAACAGAGATGGGCAATCTGTTTCACATCAGATCAAGGATGAAAAGAGTATTTTCTGACAATGGGGACGGCCTGACATGCTGCAGTCAGGGTGAGTGGACGGGAGCAAAATAAAAATATTTTTAAAAAGCATCCAGATGAATTATAAATTGGCACATTCTGTGCTTTCTTTGGCTGTTACACCGCAGCATTGAGGTGGCTAGTAGAACAACAACGTGGCTGCAGTGTGCATTATGGCAAATGAGACACTGGCCCTCATTTATCAACATTTCCATATGTTTAAAATGTTGCAAGATGACGAAGCACTGCACCAAAACTTGCTCTGAAATAACATGCATACAAAATATTTTTAAGGAATTGTCACGCTCTAATGTTAATGCTAAAATGAGTTTTATGGTAGATGTTTGAAGACACATAATAGCGACTGATCTATTTGAACGTCAGAAGTTGCATTATAAATGACCTCACACCCCACGAATATCATCTTAATTCAATAAGAAACGCTTTCCCTGCCCTAACCCTGAAATGCCTCTCAGAGCAACTGTGTGAATGAAAAACACAGCCACTATCTTTCCTGGGCCTGTTTCTATATGCTGCTGCTCGCTTCGTGGTGCTGCTGTCCCCGTAGTGTCTACTGAGATCACTACATCTCCACAAAGGCACATGAAAGGGAAACACACAGAGATCACAAAAGGAGGCAAGCCTCTCTGTCCAACCCTCTGATCATCACTGATTCCTTCATCAACATGGCTTTTTATGCGCCGCTCAAGTATACACAGAACATGAAAAGAGAGAATTATAGACAGGCGTACGCACAGGACACACACATATCCAAATCAGATTCATCCAAGAGCGAGGAAGCTCATTCTTGACCTTGAGAATGGATATGTGTCACAAAATAGTCTCTTATTTTCTTTTGCCTCCTGATTACATGTCTTTTGCACACTAACTGGCTCTGAAAACAACTTTCTCCAACTTTCTGAAGACCTGTTGTCAAAAGAATTGTTACAAAACATGGACATATTAAAAGCTGCAAGTTATCACACCCCCCCACTCCTCCTCCACTCCTTTTCTCTTTTGCCTGCAGTTGGTTGAGAACAGCGATGCGTTTCTCACATCCATTGTTTGATCCATTTCACACCTGCCCACCTCTTCTTTATCTCCTCCTGTTTTGTCCTTCTTCACTGGCAAGCAGCCTGAATGCTCGCAGTAGTGGGACAGCTCATCGAGCAGTTTTGAATGAGAGGTTAAAATGCAAATGTAGTGCTCTTTCTGTTTTCCTTTCTATTCTTGTTCCGCATCTTATTATTTATTTATTTTGCTCTTCTACCTCTTCTTCCCCTGTACAAATTAGT
>JAVQJL010087623.1:0-18031 GCA_036024295.1 Nannoperca obscura
CTATCTATCTATCTATCTATCTATCTATCTATCTATCTATCTATCTATCTATCTATCTATCTATCTATCTATCTATTAAGGAGCTTAAAATAGAAATACGTAAAGTACAAATACCTCAAAACTGCACTTGATTAAATGTACTTTCCAATAAAATCATCCATGTATCTTAAAGTATTAAGGAGTTTTCATAGTTATCATAAAAACCTTAGTATTTATGCAGAAAGATGCCAAAATCGAATTAGATCATCAGATGTATTTCTATTATTGTTCAGTCATTGTATCCAGAGCAACTGCATCATCATGCTAAAAGATCCCACACATCGTGCTGTACTGTAGAGGAGCAGAGAAATCCTCAAACTTGCAATAAAGAAAGTTTTGTCCACTTGGGGCAGCAGAAAGCTGTAAACACAACACAGATAGGTTCTTGCCTTTTAAGTTGATATTACAAACGTGTTTGTTAGCAAACAGTGGTGTTTTTTAAACACTGAGCAGACACGGAGCAACATTAGCATTCATTTGCAGTCATACTTCTGGCTAGCTGATGAATGTAAGTCCAATATTCAACTTTGTCTGTCAGCCTTCTGATCCTGGACAGGCAGTGTGCAGTGGGGTTTGAGCTGAGCAATGAGAGTAAACCAAAACAGAACTAAAGTTGCCACAAAACCAAAAAAATGAGCTGAAAGATGCTAAAAAACTTAATTGAGCAATACTTGTCACTACTCCCATTTCACATACAAGAAATTATGTTCAATTCAATTCAGTTTTATTTATATAGCACCATAACAAGATTATCTCGCCACTTTTTCGTATAGAGCAGGTCTAGGAGTTTATTTATTTAATTTAATAACTTAATTATGTGATCCATTGTTCATTAAGAAATTATATCTGCTTTAAGAAAGGTACATGAGGTACAATGACAGCCTTACCGCAGGTTCTCTGAGCTGAACTCTGACTCAAGGAACTTCAGGAACTGGTCTCGTCCTGCCGGATCTCTCAGCGCCTCCTCCAGAGAGAAGCCCCATTTCTTCACACGCTGCTGGCTGGGGTCGCGACTGCGCCGAATAAAACAGATTGGATAGGAATAGAGTGAAATAGGATAGAAAAGAAGAGAATGGTTTCGTGTTTGCTGGTCATTTCCCCTGAGTGTCAGAACACAGTCAACCTTTGGGAATGCCAGCATTAGTTCTTATATGATTTGAGATAGAAACAGACAGCTCCCTCCCAATTCAGGACAACAAAAGTTCATCGGCACCAGAGACCTCTACGCTCCGCCTGACCTCAGCGATGATTTAAAGCATTATCAGCCTCCGGTGAACTCTCAGCCTGCATCCCAACATAGCCCCTCCGGCCTCACCTTGCCTCCAAGTCCCAGAAGGAAGAGTCATCACTGATCCAGGGGTTGGAGGGCTCTGGGGCCGACACAAAGGGGTCATATTCCATGAACTGCTCTGTGTAGCTCATCAGACTGTCAGCCACTTTGGACACCTTCATACAGTGCCTGTCCAGCTGAATGTTCAAGAAGGAAATCTGACGGAGAGGGAGAGAGAGTAATGAGGACGCTAAATAAGGTAACAGCCCATCAGTCTGCGTCACCGACTGTCGTTATGATAGATGGTTGAGGCCGACTGGTGGTAATGACTTATGGGGAAGACTGTCACAACGTGAGTTACCTCCTTCTGAACGTCTTCTCTGGTGGTCTTCCTGGTCGGCTGGGAGCTGATGTGGATAGGGCTCGGCTGGCTCTGGCCATCATCTGGTACTCCATAGACAGACTGGAGAAGATTAAAGAGAACACATGCTCAACCTTGTTTTGTTTTGATGCCACTGGGTTTTCATGAACCTTGACAGACCAATATTTGATAAATGTCAGTGACCAGGTGGGACCAGGGCCTTAGTTACCATCGAATATACGAATGTATAAGGTGATGGCCTCAGTATTGTGTCTGGGAGTTTGGGGTTTTAATATGAAGAGTTTACATTTTACAATGCCAAACAAATTACACATGCTGGGTTTTTGTTTGACTAAATATCTTTAGATTTGATTGCTTCAATGCACAAATATTAGTTAATTTGTAAATATATAAAGGTATTTATATACAGTATGTTTTGTAAAACATAAGACATTTATATATATTATAAAATATATAATTTTGCTAAAATATGAACTAACCAAAAATAAATATACAGACATTGTCATTTTATAGTAAAATATTTTATGAAAACTATATTATTTATTCAAATATTTTTATAACTAATAACTAATACTTTTAGTAATTAAGCAAAAATGCTTTTACAAAAAATACATAATTTATACTAAAATGTATATACAGAATATTTTATATTTGTTTATAATATTCTATAAAATGGAGGAAATCAAAAAATATATAAATATATCTTTATAACTAAAAAAAAAAAATCTATATTTTTGTAATTTTTGATTTTTTTTTGTCGTGGATGATTCGTTTGCTAAAAACAGTGTTCAGATAATAACTAATATTATTATCTATCTATTTATCTATCAATATTAGGGTTTGGAAAACTAAATTGTCATCACAAGAGCTTTGTCTCCTCACCTTTTTTACCCTGTGTGGGTTCTTCTCTCTTCTGCACTTGCGGATATCCATCTCTGTGGTGTTGACACAGCCTGGCTGTGGGAGGCGGCAGGAGACAGAGCGCGTTTCTGGGTCAGATAACAGTGTTTCTCCAGCATGTATAGACTGCGCCTGTCCTCACACAATACAATGCTGTTGTCTCTATTCAACAATGCCACGCTCACAAAAGCCTTGTATGCAAAGTGACTGGCACCAAATCTGATTCTGCTACCAACAACAAAACAGGGCGCTCAGCTGAACACTGTGTGGAGCTGAATCAGCTGTTTTCAGGCTTTAAATGCTAAAATTGGCTACCTTCTTTTCTTTCTTGTTCATTTCCATTTTTACACTGTTGCAGCATATGACCATCCTTTTCTCTCATTTTCATTGACACTTGGCCCTAACTCACCACTGGCCGATGGACGTCCCAGAATGCCCTCTCCTGGCTGTCCAGGATCTTCCTCTCTGCCTTGTCTTTCTTCCTGTCGATCCTGTCAACAGAGGAAACAGGCCACTATTATGTAAAGCACACACCTGTTAAATGTCAGGTCACAATAAACAATAAATCAGGCCCCAGAATTAAGTTGCACACACTCACACAAACACACACAGACATGCTAATACCCCTGGCAGGCCAGACTGGAGAGCAAAAAGCTAAACAGTGTGGGTCTTAACCTGTCTGCTCGCCTCACCAAGCGATGCCTTGTTTTGCCGCTGGTGGGGCAGAGCTCTTACATAACTGACATTTACTGATCGGCCCCTGCTAGGTATTGTTTACTTCCCAGATGTAAGAAGACTTTTCATCTCTCCCCCACTTGTACAAAACAGTGGCCAACAAACAATGGCAGGACTTGGAAGTGAAGATTTTTATATTCAAGAGAGGATGGTTCTTTCCTCTCTGAATGACATGAGACATAAGTGCTGTGCTTACACATGCAAACCACCAGATGGAGGTCTTACTAAGAGGTGGAAGTTAGGGAGAATTGTCTGTGTTTAATTCCATAGGGGAATACTTGCTGTATTTAATTCATGTAACCCTTCAGTCGAAGCAGTAACGTAAAAACAGAGCATTGTTAATGAGAAAAGCATTGGCCCAATGCCCAACTGACACTGCACACTGAAGCATTTTCTCTTCCTTGGGTAAATAACACTAAAATCATGCATACAGCCAAAGGTTAGTATTTATTATAAATGTATGAACCTGATTTCAACAACATCTCTCTATCCCCACAGGTCTCCTGCTGTCCTAACTGCAACATGTTAGAGTGACACTGACGTCAAGAAGTGACATGTTCTGACTCCCACGTACACACATGTACTCACTTGACTTGAGCCTCAGCTTGCATGAAGATAAATTCCCACTTCCTGGCGAAAGCCCTCTGCAGCCGGGCGAGGTTCTCCTGGAGGAACCGATCAGGCGCAGCGTTAGGGCAGACGGTTATTTGAATTCAAGGCCGTTAGATGATTACATTATTCATTCACTGTGATGGCGTGCCATTACTTTGGATTACCGTGGCTGAGATGAGACGACCCCTCACCAACACGTCTCTGAACAAGTTACTGAACTGCTGATACCACATAGAATTTGGAGTGTCACACATCAACACCGTTTATTATTGAATTAATCAGTGTAATAACTGTAACTAATCCCTGTATTCCTAAAGGAATAGTTCGATATTTTGGGAGAGTTAAATGAGAAAATTGACACCACTTTCATGTGACAGCGGTGTCAATCTTCTCGTCTAACTTTCATCAAGAAGCCAAACAAATGCATTTCCCAAAATGTCTTTCAAATATTTTTCTGTTGCCAGGTACAATATAAAGTCTTGAAAATATATCCTCCTGGGACCCGAGGGAAAAAAAATTGTCTTCCAATTTTCTTTTGTTAACAAAATGTCCACTATGGAGGACACAAGTCAGTGGGCTGGGTCTCAGGAGGATATCCTAATTTGGTTTACATGGCTCAGATTCAATATGTTTTATCATTTAAATTACTAACTTGTGTTCATTCCAGATTTACATTGTTAGATACCATCTCTGATGTGAGGCCACCAGGGGTTGATTACCAACAAAGGTCATGATTCATACCACAAACCCATGACCACATTGAGTGCAACTCAGCATCATGTGTTAAAATTTGCTTTGCTAAAAAATAAATAAAAGCTCTAAAAGCTCTTTAAAGCTCCATAGTGTACCCATATCATAGATGCATATTGAACTGTGTGTTCTTAACACAACCCAAACAAGCATCTGTCAAAGATACAGTACATGACCTCATTACAAACAGAGAAACAATTCTGAGTACCAACTAGCAGGCATGTTAACAGTGAGAGCAATGAGGCCTGGAGGCATAAAGTGACCTGAATAGGAGAGAAAGAAAGTCTACTGGACAATAGTTGCAGAGTAATTTAGAATATTAAAGTGCAGTGCATAACTATTGTGTAACAGTAAGAGATCGGCACTGCAGTAATGCCCCTCTTGAGACTGTATTGATCTGCTGATGCCAAATAGACCTATAGATACGTTTGTATATATTTTGGGGCCAGTGAAAGACTGCATTGTTTTCTGACAAATGGTGCTCCTGTAGAAAAATGACCAGATTTGTATAGAAGTCTGTAATTGGATAATGGCTTTTTGCAGGGAAGAATTGATCTTGGCATATCAACACCCTAGAGGACACTGTTTCAGCTCTTTTGTGAAAGAAAACAGGAAATTCAGAGTGTCATCATATTATGGTCCAGGCACAATGATAGCATTGAATTGAGAGCTTCCTGGCAATTGCTATATCAAAATGACAGTGTACTTACAGCCTCATAGTCAGCTAGCTCAAGCCTGGCCTTATTCTGCATGGTGCGCTTGCACAGGTAAATGGCTGGAGGAGGAAAGAGACACAGAGTGAGACATGAAGAGGGAAATCGAGTTTGTCAGACGTGTTGTCTGCTTTGTAACAAAAAAATAAAGGAATATTTCCAAAAGATGGTGTTCTTTTTTTCCTGAGGTCTCAGCTGTGTGAAACAACACTAATGAATGGAGCAGGCAGGCGAAATGTTGTCTTCTGAAATAACAAGCCTCAAGTAAATGTCATGCAGAGAGCCTGAGATGAGCTCATATGAGTGGCTGTATGGAGTCAGAACAGTGACAGTAACGTTTGGCATCAAAAAGATCATTTGGCTTTGAAAACAAAACCGGAACTTGATATTTTAGAATTTTGTGTTTTTCAATGACAATGATCAGATCTCTCCGTGACAGATTGAAAAAAAAAATTTTGGGTACAATGTCAGTTTTGGGGTTTCAACTTTCTCTCACTGTTTTGTCACAAAATTCACATTTTGAGGAGTTTTTTTGAGGGGAGGGGCAAGGAGAACATGATTCACATATAATCTGCATACTAAGGAGAAAACATCACTCTTCACTGTTCCTGAACCAACCGTCCTCTCGTCTGCTCCGAAACTTCTGGCATCACCACAAATCTATGGCGGTAGCCTGCCCAAGTTCACTGGGGACTCACAGCAAGTAAGTCTGCTTCCCTCTGCCGCTGATTGCTCACATACAAGCAGGCTTGCTTAAAGTGAACTTTTAACTGACATTGTGCTAGTCTGGCAGAGGTCCACCGAAACGCTAATACATGACACCTGGCTAACTTTTTTTTTTCTATGCCAAATGTTACTGTCACTGTTCTGGCTCCATATGACTGTCCCTTTATTTTGTTGGTGCTAATATTGTCCCACAGGATTTCTCTGTAGTGGGGGTTCCTCAGGGCCAGATACATTACAGGGAACGGCCATGTGGATCAATACTCAGTGAGTGTCAACAACAGATCAACAGTATAACTTGTGTTTCAGCTCTGGAGGAAGAGAGACAGCTGGAGGCATTAGCGAGATCTTACTGGTTTGGAGAAAGAGGAAAAAATTGAGAGACAGTGTGTGACTCACCGTAGTCTGTGTTCTCAGGCTCCCAACAGTTTGAAGGCCAGAAGTATGGAGACTGATAAAAACAGAAGGGGTTGAAACAGAAACAGCTTTTGTTTATATAACCACAAGTCAATTATTTTAAACAATAATAGTCTCAAAGATGAGATCTTGCAATCTCATTTCTCCCACCACCCATGCATCCCTCCTCAAGTCAAAAGTCAACTCTTTGATGACGGTCCTTGACGGATGTGTGCTGCCCATGACTATCTGGGAAGCAATGGTGACTATATCCTCCCTATCCATATTTAATTGTCTATTGCAAATGATATTACACATTCAAAGTTCATTCCCAAGTCCATTAATAATGGATTGTGCACATCTATCATGTATTCTTAATAACAGGGCAGGATTAGAAGTTGGTGGTACTCAACCACATATTTCATTTCCACTATTACTCATAACGGTAATTAGCCTAAGAGTAAAAGGCTGACGCTGATGAATGTGCTTGTTATGAGCAGAAAGGTTAACATGCTCTCACTCTGCATTATAATTGTCGTTTTCAACTCAGAAGTTGATCTTTAAGGCTTCACCACTGCCTACACAAATCTGCAAATTTGTGACAAACAACAGAAGACAGTTGTCATTAAATCTAGGTCTTCTACTAGAATAGTATCTATTTATAGACCAGCAAACAAACATCCCCCTGTCACTAATCCTTACAGCACAGCTATGGAGACCAGCCAATACATTTCAAATGCACCGTGTACTCTTTTTAGATGTTCTGATGACGTGGGCCTGTTGCATCACGGCAACATCAGAGGGAATATTTTTAGCCTACGCTGAATGAGCAAGTGTGACACACGCTGTCCTCCCTGCACAGGCACAATAATGGCTTTTAATTTTGAGCAATAGAGGTGAACATAAATGCATTCAGAGTTAGATTGAAGGGGAGGAGCAGGGGCAGGCTGGTGACAGTGAAAAGTGCAGAGCCAGCGTGTAGCCAGCTCAGTGCTTCCCATAGGGGAGCCTGCCTGGCTGACCGGATTAAGATGCTAATGGCCCAGTCACAGAAATGAGTCATCGCGGAGCTGTCATAGGGACCTGTCAAAAGTTCATGCTGGATCAGATGGAGCAAAGAAAAAAACATTCCCTTGACAAGCAGCACGGCGGGCACGCTAGGCCATGTTCTACGGCCCACCTCCTGCTGTGACGCAGCGTCCAGCGGGGATGTACAGTGTCGACCTTGGTGGGATGAGTAATAGGCTTAGGATTGCACTCATTAGCATCACTTAAACAACATATCCCTCTGATGAACTATCATCTTATTATCACATATTCAAAGCCTCCTAACACAGATGAACGGCTCTCCCATGGTGAAGCTTTTTGTACCTGAAAGCGATAAAGGGTTCCGTCATCTTTAAGTGTCAGGACGTGGTCAGAGATGGGAAAGATGTAACCGTGTGCAGCGATCAGACTCCCAAGGTGGATGGCTTCAGCTGTTGACATGAGAGAAGGCACACAGAAGGGAGCGGGGTATGACTCAAAATTGCCTTCCTCTTCAATTGAGCTCTATTGTGCTTTAATGCAATAACAAATTGCTCAGTGGGCATACCTGGATCCTCAATGGAGAGGTTTTTCATCAGCCACTGAACAATGTCTGCCCCTGGTATTCAGAGAAGAACATTAGTTAGAAGTTGCATCACAGTTCCACATCTGCAATAGTTACGACAAAAGCTGCAATCGACAAACACAAACGAGCTTTTAAGAAGACTTTGTGATGCTCTGTCAAAGCTGAGTAGGTGTCTAAATATAACATAATGTTATAAGGTTTGCAGTCCTTTTTCTCTGTGTGCTCCTGGACAGCACAATATCTGGCGTGGCCCTTGTACTTGGCAGAGGCTGCTGAGAGAGATGCTGAGGCCATCGGGGCCTGGGGGAGCCATGCGAAGGAGTGAATCAGAAAACAACCTCTGGGAGAGCGGGAGCAACCTCATCGTCCAATACTGGTGACTCATTTCATATACAAACGCATAAAAGAGTAGAGTGCATACACACAGAAGGACGCGGACGGAAACAAGGAAGAGAGAAATAGCTTTTCTGCAGCGTGACAAGGGCAGCGTCACACCACAGGCACTTTCCTCAGAGATGTCTTGGCCAGTAAGACATCATCTGCCTCCAAACGTAGTAGTGGAAATTTAAATGAGCCCAAAAGGTCATATTTGCTTTACTGATCCTGACTCACATGTTTTCTAATACCGCTTACTGGCTGATACATCAAGCACACACACACACACACACACACACACACACGCAATTATCAGCACATAATGTAAGAAAAGCCCTTATTAAGGAAGCAACGCACAAGGAACTGCAGCATATGTAAATGTGCAATCGCACGCAACCATGTACAGTAAACAGTCATGCCCACACACCTACGCACACAGAAATACCGACCTGATACCACACTGGGGATCTTGGAGAGGAAGCTTTTGACAGTCCGGATGGCCACACCTCCTGCTTTCTCGTCTTGTATTCGTGTAACAATGTCTTCAATCTGCAGGGAGGCCAGAGCGAGATTGTGTTAAAGTTTCAAATAAAAAATAAAAAAACACCTATTCTATTTTATACAGCAACCATTAAAAATAGTTCTAACAACACAGCTGGGATAATTGAGCTAAAACATTCCATTGAGCTGAGGGGTGATAATTCTCTGTTGGTTTGTTCCTATGAGGGATCCCTTTCACACCTAGTCATCTGATCCATTCTAAAAGAATAATTTAATTCAGGTTAGGTTGAGTTACATTTTTATTTGACTCATTTACATTATTTATTGTTTTAGTTTTTAAGAAAAATGAGACAACCCAAGAGAAAAGTCTATATGTTGCTTTTAGCCTATTTATCTAATCTGCATTGCCTGATATGGCATCTTTTTTGATACTTCCAAAAGTGGAAAATTAAAAATTCTACAGAGAGCAGCTTTAAGGGTTTGAAAATAAATGTAATACTTAGTGCACACCAGACTAGTGATGCTTGAAATTGATCTGGGGCCAAGCCAAACAGTCGAATGATGTGTAGTGGTGTAAAGTGACAGCCTGTGGAATGCACTCTATAAAGCTCTTAAAGATAGAATGGACTTGAAAGGTTCAACAGATTGAATAGTTTACCGAACACATCATTTGCATGGTAATATAGCTACACGTTTGGGTGATTTATATAGCTGTAACAAGGGCTTCGGTCAGAAGCTTTGGCCAATTGAAAAAGGTTCCCCACAGCTGTTCCCCAGAGGAAGAGATAAACATCACACCTCCACCACAGCCAGAGCCCCAAACACATCACACATCAGCAGCCTAAAATTAGGCCCAGCACAGCACAGCACAGCACAGCTCGCCACTCCAACACTACACAGGGGAGAGCACATACTGTAAACAAGCGAACACAGTTACTCAAGGACATAGACATGTACATGTACACAAACACACATGAACATACAGGAATCCATATGCAGAGTCCTAACCACACAAACATACAGAAACATGTAATTTCAGTTTGGTCGGGTCCCTGAACAGGCTGTTTATGAGCATATGTAGTCAAGTCAAGTCCTGTACTGGTGTGCTCTGTTGCCTGATGGAGTCTCATCAGAAATCAATCTACATCAATAAGATCCTGATTTTGCAGATTTAGCTATATTATCAGCAGACAGCTATATGCAGTACAGTAGCTGCTGAGGTTATTGCATTGGCTATTGAATTCTTTATGGCTCCCTAAGCATCTGTCTGTTAAGTAAGCACACTCAGATGCCCGCACATATACACACACACACACGCATATGCACACAAGCACACACACACACAGTGCTACAGTATGACAAAGCTGATTAGGTGAATTTTGAGAGCTCAACTCATGGGCTCGACACACTCAGACTTTAAAGAAGCCATTTCTGTTTCCTCTGATCCAAAGTAGGCTACAGCGTGTTCCCTCCTCATCCCACCATATTCACAGATGACTTCAAGTCACGATCACAGATACACAGCATTATGCCGTGCTCTAGTTCGGGCCATTCCAGCATACTTCTGGAACCTCTCTCCCTCTTCTCTCTTTCCTCCTACCTTCACAGTTCATTCATCATTTAACACAGCATATCTGTGAGTGAACTCCCATCACTTTGGAGGGCAGACATGCTGTAAAACATTAAATAAAGATATGTACTGTATATGCTTATGAGATTGTACTTGTTTTCAGTTTTTCCATGGCTGTAGGCTGTAGGAACGGCAATGTCTAAATATCTCGACAGTTATTTGATGGTTTGCCATTTAATTTGGTACACACATTCATGTTCCTCTCAGGACATGACCCCAACTAGTGCCACCATCAGGTCAAAACTTTAATTTCTTCACTTTGGTTTATGACCAAAAACCTGCTAAACTAATGACATTCCCGCTTCAGTTGTACTTTGTGGTTAGTGCTGATAAGCTAATGTTAGCATGCTAACACCAAACCAGGATGGTGAACATTAAAAACATTATACATGGTAAATATCAGCATGTTTACATTGTCATAGTGAGCATGTTAGCATTATGACGTTAGCATTTTGCTCAAAGCACCACCGTGTCTAAGTAAGTGCAAATAAATAATAAAGTGACTTTATTTGGTGATTACACTTGATTGCTCCGAATGCTGTCTGTTATCTGCATTGATTTAAACTTGGCAATGCACATGTGTATTTTAATAAACCAATAAGCTATTGCAGCATTTGAGCAATATTTTTTACCTGTAAAATCTGTCCACTGGGATGACTCTAGCACTCTCTGGCCATTTTACCAACTTATTCACAGATATAATATTTGTCCTCAACAAATTGCACTTCATGATATTCTTTATTTCTGTAACATTTTGTAGCCTTAAAGTGACCAAGTCCAAAAATCTGCTTTGGAAAATTGTGAAAAAGGTTAAAGTGAGAACAACAAGCAGAGAGTGCAGCATGCTACATCTCATTTACTCAACCTCCATTACAATCAAAGGTAATCATCCTCCTTGGCAAGGCATTAAATGGATGATTCATAAACGTGCCCCATAAATAACACCCAAAAAAAAAAGATTTGAAATCAGCTCTGCTCGATCCAGCTCCGAAGGACTCCCCAAATCCCCCGAGACACAACAACATGGAAAGGATTAAGTCCTTTGTTCTTATATAATAATGGACCTTGAACTGGGTATAGCAGTGTATAAAGAAGGACTCATTATCTCCCTATAGGATGACAGCAGACAAGAAGTACTTGGCACAGCTACAGAAAGTGCACGTCGTATCTCCTGGATGTACAAGCTAATGGTGTTTGCCGCATGGTGTGGAGGGTTTTTGAGAGCTGACAATTGCTGCTAGCATATGATAACAGCACTTTGGCCCTCGTCACCGAGCTCTATAAATGATTATCAGAAGAACACTTGTGTATCTTGCCACCATATGTTTGCATTTGCTGCACATGTGTGTGCAAATTTGTGCTAATCCACTGCTGTGTGTTTTTGTGTGTGTAGGTGCGTGTGTTGTCATTTGTCCATGTTATCTTTCATGACTCTGAGGGCAGCAATAGCACCCTGTATGGCCTCTGTAAGTGAGGGAGCAGCTAGAGGTGGAGTATATCAATAGCAACAAACTAAGGCCACCAGTTAATAAAAGGCATTCACTCCACATTAATGTCAGGCCTGTACGCTCTAATGTCTAAAACAAGATGTCACTACTTCCTGTAACATGGTTTTGTAATTGGGACTTAATGAAGTGAAATAAAATCGTCTCAATGAGAGTGTGAGTGACATAAATAACCATGAAGTAAATGCGACATGTTGAACTCTGATAGGCAGAATGTAAGTATGGAAAGAGTCACTTCTCCTACTAATGGAAGCAATGTGCCCTTTTTCCAAAAATGGCCAGAGATGAAGCTATTAAAAACTGGCCCAGTCTTCAGAAATGAAACAGTGGCTGCTAAAAGATGTATTGGGCGGTAATAGCGCCATTAAAGATTCAACAGTCATCATGGGCTCGGGCACACTTGTCATTGTTGAAAGACATTCGGGTCTGTGAGGAACACGACGGACGCCCAGGTGATGTTTCTGGCCTGGAGATGATTAGCACGTGTTGGGGACAGCTGGATGAAGATAATACAGGAATGAGGATTTTAAAAAGTTTTCATGTTTTCCAAGACGTTCTCAAACACCTAAAGCAGCTTATGCTTCTTCTACTGTGTAAAGACTTCCCAGGATTCATTTGTGTTTTATATGTACTCAGAAGTCATATATCAACTTATCATTACAGTAGAAAAACCTGTATTTCCTCTTTTTTCAAAAGAAATCCTACTCCATTATCAAAGAAGAGAACATAAAAACATCACAACCATATTTTAAATGTATTAAGCTTTATTAGGAATGTATTATATTATGCATAATGGTATTATAAATGAGAGCAGCTGGCTGGATTTTACTGCTCAGTGGAAATGCAGCAGCAGAATGACATAATGTTCCTAATATGACAGAAGGCCTATGCTCTCTTCTTCTGTTTGTATTAATCTGAAGAGAAAATATATCCCCGAGTATTGAGTCTCAAATACCAGTTATTAAAATAATCAATACCTGACCAGGACTATGTGCAGTTTGTGCACTGCAATCCTCTAGAGTGTGATCAAATATGATCTTAAATTAGTAACCTTTAACAATAAATGGAAATACTGTTGTAAATGGTTGTTCCGCATCTGACCTCAGAGACCTAACTTCATTGAGGGTTGGAGCATTGTCAGGGCAGCTGGAAATGTTTATTACAAGGTATTTCAGCTGTAAAAGGGTTAGAGAACAATTCTAGTTCGCTCCCCTGCAACTCCTTCTCTCCATTATCTAAAGCCAAGACCACATCAGTCTCCACAGCGGCCATGGATGCATCCTCTGACCTTGAACCCAAAATAATTTAAACAAATAAACTACAAGCATGCAAACATTATAATTCCTTAAATTTGCTTCAAAGTGGAAACAATTAAGACTACCACTTTGGCCTTCTCAAAAACCAGATGTTCATTCAGAGAGACTCGTAGAGAAACTCCTCAACGGTAAATCTAGCTGGAGGCAGCACTCAAATCATCAAATCCTGGACTTCATGTGTTTGCGTTAATGTGTTTTTGGCTTGAAAAAAACACAGACCACTGTACTTTGCCTTACATTATGTCTGTCTGTCTATGTCTTCTAATTTGCCTTAGGTCAGTTGCCGTGTCAATTAGCTTCAGCTTAGATTAACTGCTTTGCTTTGCCCTCCATCATATGAACTGCTTTATATACTTTTAATCCATCCCTTGCCGCAAAGCACTACTAAATTGCACACTTTCTTTTTGTATATTGTTTGGATTGCTGACTGCTGCAGGGTGTTGGAGCCTTATTCTTTAAATCTCTTCCTTCACAGCGAGCGACTCTGGCTGTACTGAGCCCCCGCTGGCTCTTAGCCTCCCCAGTTGTGCTTTCACCCTGACTGTGTGTTGTCATACTTGCATACTGTGTGTCTCTTGCAGTACTTGTGTTTACAGACACTTGTGGGCTAGTAGGACAGTAGCATAGGAACCTCCTTTGGCAGTTGATGTGTAGCCTTCTTTTTTGTTTCATGTGTACTTTTTGGTCAATCTAACTTTTCAATATCTTGAAAGTATTTGTGTTTTTGCAAATGTTTTCTTAGAAACAACGTAATCAAAAATATTTTTTGAAAATGTATTGTTTCTGAGTTCACCTACGGTAAAAAATATGTTCAGCTAGTTTAATTTGAATGAAGTGAGGAAGAAACAATATAAACACAAATTTCTCTTTTTAATTCTTCTTTGCACCCCATTTGATTTTGCGTGTGCTGAAACTCTGTACTGTAGCTCTTCAGCAGATTAAAAAAATAAAAAAGGGTGTTATTTCTAGTTGATGAAGCCCTTGTCATTGCTAATGTAATTACACTGAGGCCTAATCAAAAATTATCCTCATTCACTTTCACCCCCATTTACAAAGACACAATCTACATTATCACTGATATACTGTGGTTTTTACCTTCAAGCCACTTTACAATAAAGTTTATAATGTGCACAAAAGAATTTAATTAACATTTAAAATGTAATGACTGCAAAACACAAAATAATTACATCTATATTCATCGCACACATTCTGTCCTGGTCTATAACTTGTTGGATGATGTATCATGAAGTAACTTCTCCAAAGTACACAACCTGTCACACAATGCTTTTTTGAGTGCCATTTTGACCTCTGCGCCATACTGGGTGCATAATTAAGTGAGTTCCAGCTCGTGTGTGGTGCCCTGGGGAACGAGGTGAGAATAAAGCCTGCTGGAGAAAGAATCCCCCCTCCACTCCTCTTCTCTCTCTCCCATCTCTCCTCCCCACTGCCACCACCATCCAACTCTATGTGAATGCCAAGTCATGATGAGGGAGCTGTGAGAGCTTCTCTGCTGGATCTGACACGGGGGAGAGACACTGACAGCCGCACAAGGAGCAACACAGCAGACTGGAAAAGCCCTGCCAACCAAAGTGGTGATGGTTGGAGACGTATATTGCTTTGGAGACGTGTGAATGAATCACATTTGCACACACGACTTGATCACACATCATCGCACACCCATTGTCATGACCCACAGTCATGTGTGCAGCATGTGCGTTTGAACACGCGCACAAAAACATCACCTGCTACGTCTAATATTGCATTTCACTGAGGCATCTATGATGTCCTAACGGTTGTAAAAAAGACGTATTCACTGATCCATTCCTTCTTCAAATTGCCATCTCCACAGGAATGCCCTGCAGGGAAAGGCTTTTCTTTTCTGCAATAAATAACAGTTTTCCCATCAGACACTACAGCTGAATAAAAACAGCCTTTTACACTCCAGTGAAGCCATTTTCCCATTCGCCAATACCTTTCATATGTAATCCCTGCAATCATTAGTGGCAATGGATTGTAAATGCGCTACAGTTAATTGTTTGAATGTGGATAAAAGACATCCTATTCACTCAAATCTGGGCTCTCTGGGTTACATCATTTCAAGAGAAGCCTGCCGATGGCTGAATGCATGCTAGAGCACGTCTTTGTATTGTTCTTCTAAACTGCTTCTTCTGGTTTTCTCAAGGATGAGGCAACCCATAAAGCGCTTTAGAAAACAATCTGTGTGTCAGTAAATACGTAAAAAATCCATTGTAGTGATTAAGACCTTTCACATCTATTCCTGCAATTAAGTCCCAATTTTCAGTCACATTCTCTCCTCAAGTCAGGTGTTGCCCTGTGGATCCATGTGTAATTTAATCACATACCAGGCATTAGCAGTCTCTTTAGCTCAAGTGGCTTCAACTTAATAGAGACGATGTCCTGACAAAGAGGCCCAGATTGGGGATTGCAAGAAGCGTCCAATTAGCTGCTGCTTGATTGCCCCCCTAGTTGGATGGTCCTCAGGGAAACACGATCAGATCCTGAAGTGTCCAGTTGTGGTGCTGCACCTCACTTTGAACCAACCAGACCCATGTGTTGGGACAGAGAGTGTTGATGAGGATGCTTGTCACTTGTTTGGGCCAGTTTAGGATCCCTTATGGTAACTGACGTGGTTGCAATGTAGAGATATTGGAGATGGGACGGGTGTGTGCGTCTGTGTGTGTGTCTCAGCTTAGATCCTCCATCTCCATGGCAACGCAGTGGCAAAAGGAGCTAAGCAATTAAAAGTTTGTCAAGTTCAGCTCCAGTATGGGCAGGAAGCCAGCTAGACTAAATTACAATTACAGATCAAGCCTTTTGGATGGGAGAGATAATCTTGTTGTCAGTGGTTTCTGACTATCTTTTTTAAATAAACAGAAGAACTAATAAGCTCCCCTTATGCTCCTCCAAGTCAAACAGAGATACTTTAAATCAAAGCTTTGGAGTTGGCAGAATTCTTGTGAGCAACATGCAGATGGCAATACTCAGCGCACCCACAAACCACAGTGACTCATCGGGTCACCTCTCTGTTGATGAGACTCAAGGAGGACAGAAAAAGATCGTCTCCCCTCTTGTAAATGTCTGTTGTTAGATACTCTACGGGTTGCTAAGGGCTTGAGTGCAGGGAAAACAGGAGTCTGCTGCCCCTCTGAATAGATAGTCCACTCTAAAACAAAGTGCCCTGTGCAGATACAGTAGCTACTTTTGAAAGAGACGCTGTCTGAAATGAAAGGACATCGGCAGCCGCACATTCGACTGACAGCTTTTATAGGCTGGTTTTACTCATAACTGTGCAACTTTTATTACATGTCAAAAATGGACCGCAGCTACAACAAGCCACAAAAGGTCATTTTCTCCAGAGAGAGAGAATTACATTACCTACAGTTCTCTTCAGTTACTCCTCTGCAACATTTACCTTAGAGATTATTTGCTAAGAGCTATTTACATGCAGCATGCAAATTAGCCGCTTCTTTCACTCACACCACCTGCATTTTGAGCGCCTGTGGGACTCTGTAAAGGTTCAGTATCCTCACAGCCACCAGTCTGTAATCAGGCAAGAAAAGCAAAGGAAGGCTGTTTGCATCTGGAGTAATGAAAAACAACAAAGAGGGAGAGGTGGGACGCAGCAGCTCGGTGTGAAGAAAGCTAACAGATTGTACCAGCCATAAAGCATCTGTGGCTATCTGCCTGATTGTCAGTTTCAAAATTGTTTCCGGAGAGGGTTTTCTATCATTTATCAGCTTCTTTTCTTTTTTTTTCTTCACACAGTCACTGCTGTCTCTCAGTCACGAGAGAAATCTGCGTCTCGCTTTAAAGTCACAGCGTGTTCGCTGTTATGCAAGACAGAGGTAAGCTGCTAAAATGTAAAAGTGGAAATCAACAGTGGTGTGTGACAGTGACGGTTGAGAGGCTGGATAACAGTGTGCTATTCTGAGCATGCGGGTGAGGGTGCTCACCGTGTAGAGCCCCTATGGGGGCCTCAGACTGGGCACAATTCTCTCTGCTGCTGCCAATTTAGTGGCTCATGGAAGCTATGCCTTTCACACTGTGGCTGTCTGTGTGAAAGAAGGGATACTGAATTTAAGTTCAGTTTAAATCTTTTACACTTTCTCGATCAATATATCTTCATGCTGGCTTCCTATCTGGGGCACTGCACTGGGAAATCATGTAATAATATCTGCAGGAGATTGGTTTGAGGTGGTAAAACCTCAGGACCATCTGTCTATCTTTGATGTTGGCGTCGTCCCCTGACACGCTACTCCTGCCGGTCCCATTCCTTAAGGCCGCGTGGTAATTGGGTTACAGAGAGAGAGGAGAGAGGAGGCGTCATCAAGCCCAGGTCTGCCTCGTCCCTCACTGGGCCCACAAGCCTGTTCTTGATGTCTGACACACGGGAGACAAATCTCTCATCGCAGAGTTTACTCATTTCCGACGAGAGGAGAGGAGAGGAGAGGAGAGGAGAGGAGAGGAGAGGAGAGGAGAGGAGAGGAGAGGAGAGGAGAGGCGAGGAGAGGCGAGGCGAGGAGCGGAGAGGAGTGGACGCGGGTGTGGGTC
>JAVQJL010087628.1:0-32139 GCA_036024295.1 Nannoperca obscura
TTGTCGCCTAGTGCTTGCTCATGGTGGGAACGTTGGGTCTTTGTGTGTGTGGAAGTTGTTCTCGACCGGCTCCATGTGATTGAGTGCCCTGAGATAACTTTGTTATGATATGGCGCTATGTAAATAAAATTGAATTGAATTGAATTGAACTGAACGTCACTGACCACTGAGAGACTAAACGGGTTTTACGAGGTAGTGGCGACCAGGTTAACTTATTTCACTCTATTTTCCTTCTGTCTTCAATCAGTAGCTGCAAATTGATTATCTCCTCAAAAATAATTGGAGGTTATTGATATACTGTAACTTCGCTCAGATTTCTCTTCACTTCCCACATATTTGAATGTTTTTCTGAGAAAAGTCAAGGTTTATATGCAAAAGCCATCTGTCCTAAAATGCCCAAACTTGAAGAAGAAGGTCACAGCTACTGTGTACAATCTGCAGTATTGTCACTGCACACTGCAGCAAGAGGTGGGAATCACAATCATTCCCTTTTATGTTGCATAAAGACAGTTTGTATTTCTTCAATCTTTTCTAGTCATGTAGCAGTCGTGTGTGGAGGGCTTGCAGTTAGAGCCACAGTGTGCATGTGCTGACTGCTGATGGTGTGCTCTGGCCAGTGACCATGAAAGTAACTTTGATGTTGATCAAAAATGTGGCTTTGAAAGGGACGGATCTCAAGTGGTCAGGCAAGGATCTCAGCCCTACCAAGGGATATTAACAGTTATCAACCGTGAGCGTGTACTTCTATCCACCAGACATATTACATTACATAATCAATGATTGTGGGGCTAGTATGACCAATATGTTCTGACATTTATTGTAAGACATATCATGTACTACAAGACAAAACTCTAACTCCTTGTCTAAGAAGTCATTTCAGTTATTTAGCATTTAGAGGGGCAAAAGGTGCAGTTTCAGGAACCATTTATAATAATTCATTTTTAACTGAGCCACCACTGTTATGTGTTTTCTGTAATGCCAGATATAAGCAGATAACAGAGATACAAATACATGTCCTAGATGGCAAAGCATCTGCAGGACTCCATTTCAACCATACACTACAATAACAGATCATTAACAATCAACATGCTTCTAACCAGAAGTTATACGTCAGCTGCAGTTGGCATCATAACAGTCATTTCCCATTTTGCATTGTTCTACTTGTCGTTTGTTGTTCTTGGCAGCAGTCCACTGAGGCAAATCATAGACCCTGTTGAAATGCATGCAATTATGTCGATAATACAAGAGATGTTTGCAATCTGATGTTGGGAATGAAAACACCATTCTGTGTTTTAAAGGTTTGTGTCTTGTCCTGTTCTGTGTTATGGTGTGTGGCAGAGTTTCTAAGTGTAGAGAACAGGACACAACTTCTAGAGTTTCCTAGCGAATTAAAAATCAAATAACAAATAAAGGTGCTGTGTGCTGCAAATAAAAAAAGTGTTACATTGTCATTTTTCAATTATTTTTCCTCCCCACACTACACTCTGATATTGGCAATTTGAGTCATCCTCTCTTTGATGGTAGTTTTCAGGATCGGACAGGAGCACCTTGACCGGAAAGAGGACATTTTCCAAGAGGCTCATTTGCTATAACTGCACCATGAAAGAGATCCAAAAGAATCTGTTACACGTTGTATTGTCCCACTGGGAAGTTGCTTTTTTCAGGTTATATCAGGTTATACTGACATTATGATTTGGTCCACAGTAGTCTAAAGTAGTCTTTAGATAAAAGAAAAAGACATAAGACTTGCAGTTTTTCATTAAAATGAGTTACTTTTAATTATCAACAGTCAGGTATTATGTCATGAATCAAATTATTAATGGTAGAGAGTAAACATAATGTGTAGGGATGTGTTTGTGTCACCTCTCTTTAACATAATTTAGTTTAGTCATTTAGTTTGGTATTTACAACGTGCATTTATTTTAGAGCTCAATAGGCTGGAGACGTTACTCTAACACCATTACCAGACAGACACAGGATAGACTCCTGTGATGAGTACCACTGTTCATTCGAGATGTCATCAGTCCTCGTCTTCAGTGGCTTATCCTCTTAGTCCTCAAAGCAGAAACTGACTGATCCCCTGGGAGTGACTTTCTCTCTATTCTGATGGAAATCAATATTTACAATTTGTACTTCACCACCCTTAATTCCTCTATTCTCTGGATGGTCAGATCCCCACTCTGAGGCGTCTTCAAAAGGAAAAATGCCATAATTTCCATTTCTGTCATTATAATCGCTTGAGCCAGACAGTAATGCAGTCCATTGAATTCACATCTCGCTGTCACTCTTCATCTCAGAGTGACGGACTGCTTCCTGACAGCAGATTGAAAATAAGCTGGATTCACTCCATCAAGCTTCTCTCTTAGAGTTATTCCTGGCTGCTGGAGCTTGGGACAAAAAAATAAATAAAAGAACACATTTATGAACATCTGGGTCTAAGTTGGGGTGAGTTGTTGAGCTCCTGTGGCACTCAATCAGCCTGAGGAGATTTGGTGATTTGCAAGTAAACAATAGTCTGGATAAATGAATGGGAATGCCATTTTAGGTCCCTGCTATGACTGCTAAAGAGTTGGCCTATATCCGTTCATCACTCTGTCCCTCACTGGTCATATCCTGCTGTCACAGACCTGCCACAAACAGAGCCATTAAGCATCCAATGTCTATCACCTCCGAGCACTGGCTTTAGTATAAAGCTCACGCCAGGCCTGTCAATAGCTGTTTGCAGGAATCATTTGAATATTATCTGTGCATGGCTGTATTTCAGAGTGGTGTGATTGGCATATTTTGGACCCCCGACCAGGTTTTTGTGTAAGGAGACACTCATACTGGCTGTTCTTTTTCTATGTTTTACAGACTAACAGAATAAAAAAGCTCCTCTTTCTAAAGTTAGAGGCACAACTGTCTGAATTTCTCATTGCACACTGCAAAACCCCTAAAGTCTCATTGTATATAAAACGCTGGCTTTAGCTCTTGGGGATTATGTATAATTTAGCAGGTGTTGTACCACCGGTGAAATGGCTGCATTTAGTCAAATCAACATTCATGAATGGCCTTCCTGACGGCTTTTGGTGGGCGTTTCTAATGCTACTGCCACGGTGACTGACTGCGAGTGAATAAAAGTGACGATGAGCAGAAGAGACAAGAGGGGAAAGTTAATGTTCACGTCAGAGTCTCCTGCTCTACTCTTTGACATCACTCAGGACTGCTCCTCGTGGCCCCACGTTTGGCTGGTTCTGATTAAGACCCAAACTAATGTGTATGTGCATCCAAGCACAGTATGCAGCTGCAGTTTTGTTTGATTAGTGTGCATTATAGATTTCAGATCTGCTTCTATCAGGGAACTCCTCTCTGACCGTTTTTGCAAACAGTCCATAAACGGAAATGTAGTCAGTAGAGTCGCTGAAAGATTCTGGACAGGTCTCTAACGGCGACATTCTCCAACCTCCCATTAAGCCAGCAGACACGTTTGCTCTGGACATACAAAGAGTATCTGTGCAAATATACTAACTCATTGGAGCATCAAACCCCATTTCCAAATGATCCTTATAGTGACCACATAATATACCCTGGCCAGGTGACAAAGTGCTTTATAATTCAGCCTATAGACCATCAGCTGCAGGATTGCCCAATCATTAAGTGCTTTGTGGAAACCTCGTCCACAGAGCCACCGAGTGTCCAAAGGAGAGCGAGTGGTTCCAGTGTGGGCATGCAGCCCAGTGGCTTTCTCCTTTACGACCTGGAATTAAACGCAGCCCAGTGTTCAGCCCACATCCCAGTCTGATGGGTTGTGTCCCAGCTTCCTTTGGCCCAGCCTCACCCTGCTTCACAGAAAGCAGCTGTGCAGCCAAGAGGCTGAATGATAGTGAGTCATCAGGGTGGAAAAGAGACAAGTAGATAAGCGGGGTCTTTATTACCCAATCACAAGCAATTCACAGTAGAAAGCCCTGCGTTTGAACCTAAAGTTCTTAGAAATACACGGGCTTAGCGCTAGTCTTACTCTAACAAACTGTAGGGAGGGAGGCGGGGAGAGATGTCGTATGTAGTAAATACATGGGCATGGGAGAAGGTAATTTATGCATTAACTTCAGCCAAATTACAAGAGACAGCATTTTTATTTATCAGAGGTTCTTCAGATGGTCTCCTTTTTGGCATTTTATACAGATTCCCTGGCAGAGTTTGCGCTTCATAGAAAATCTGTTATTAGGCTACATTTAAATAGGAAAATCCTTCTTATTAGCAACCAGCCCCAAAGATTTGTAAACAGGAAGCGTTTTGTGCTTTTTTGCGGTGCTGCACCAGTATTCCTCTCCACTCCTCTCCTCTATTACAGCAGAAGCATTTCCCGGTGCCTTAGTGGAAAGTAGTTGTTCTTTATGAAACATCTGCATTGGAAAAGAGTGGCAGGACGACTGAAAAAGCACGAATGTTGTGTATGAGAAAGGAGATGTGACCTACTCACTCACACTTCATTCAGTAACTACATTTAAAGGGTACTTAAGTTAATAAATAGGCATAGTGGTGGTGTTTGGTATGAGGGGGTGGCTGAGAGGTTCTGGGTGTCTTTTCATTGTATGCACATGGTGTACTCCTTTCAATCAATAATGTAAATGTACCCAAAAATACTGAGTTGCAAACATGTCCATACTAACACGCTCACTTTTCCTCGATAATTAAACCAAAGTTTCTGTGGTTCATCAAGGTAGAAATTAAGGAGCAGTAGCAGCATCTAAAGGCTCAAATGTGCATTACACCCCACAATACAAACGTCCTGGTGACTTTGCTGATGCTGTTCGGATTTTGACTTTGCTCTTGCAGGGACCGAAGCTGATGCATGTAGAGCTGTTACACTTGCACACTCGGGGCAATTATTTAAGTTTTCAGTTGATGTAAAGTAGAGCGGTGTGTCCAGTTAAGCTCTTTGGATTATTTCACCCTTCAATAAAGAAGCACACACTTTACAGAAGGGAGAGGTTCAATTTAGCTAAATGTGTTTTGCATTATTCAAAACGGCTTTCAATCTGTGGCATTGCCATACACATATTGTCTTCACCGCTCTACTAATGCTTTCTATGAGCTGTGCACAGACTGAGAAATAATTGGCTTCATCAGGCGCTGCATGGGGAGTGTTTGACTGTCCAGCCAATCAGTGTGTTATTCCCCCATATGGCCAGGTGTTCAATTGCCCAACCAAGGCATTTTATGTATCAGCACTTCTCTGTGACTTTCTTTACTTGTTCCCCTCCCATCATCTGCTTTCTATGGAGTCCCTCTGGAGCCATATGGTAAAAAAACCGTGTAACCGGTGTGCACGTATTTTAAAACCGTGAGCACGGATTAGACACTGAGTTTTTTTGCAGTAAATGACTGCAGTAAAACCAGCCGGTATAATATGAAGCAATCAGCCTGAGATCAAAGGTAAAGACGTAGAGGTGGCTGCTGAACTGCAACAATGGAGGTCATCCCTGTTTGAATTCATCTGTGCGAGGAGCTTCTGGGATTTAATTTGAAGAGGTTTCCTGGCAGACTCTAATGAAACGTTTAGAGGCGCCTTCCTCCCTTCCTCCCTTCCTTCCTCTGCTTTCCCCTCTACTTGCTTCCTCCTCCTCTCCCTCGTTCCTGCATCTCTGCGTCCTTCCTATATCCCGACACTGATTAGAGACGAAGAGACAAATTAATTAGGGGAGCGCCAGGTTGCCAGCTTTCTCTGAAGGAGGACATCCACAGAATTTTTAAGGGAAATGCGACGTCAACTTCCATCAATGCTAAAGGGGCAAAAGTGTGTGTGTGTGTGTGTGTGTGTGTGTGTGTGTGTGAGTCCAAGTGTGGGTAGGAGCAGCGCAGGGTCCATGCATAATCACCTTATCATATTCCTGTGAATGGAATAGTGAACTGATCTGATTAGAGGGTGGACGAGGAGAGAAGACGTGGGGAGAGGCCTAGCATGTAGAGCAGCTCCGTGAGAAAGAGGAGGAAAGAGAAAATGGAGGAAGAGGAGCAGGAGAAGGGAGGAGGATGAGGGAGAAGAAGGGTGCAAGCGAGCACAAGTAAGAGAGGATGACAGAGGAGATGAAAAAGTGGAGGAGAATTCTGAAGGATATTAGGCGAATAAGAAAAGAAGAAAAGAGAAAGAAGGGGAAGAAGACAAAAGAGGAGAAAGGACATTTTTATTTGTCTGATTGTCTAATTTGTAATTTTATCCATTGGTCAGTAATGTCCGCCTCCATCTTTCCATAACTTTTATAGTTTTTCTAACTCTTTCACCCAAACAGTTCAAACAGTTCAGGTCAAGTTCCATTTAGTAACTGTTCTTCATCAGAAGATGACTATAGTTTCATTGTTTATTCACACTTTAAGGCCACGTTGAGTTACCAAAGTTAGAAATTACAAGTTGTGTGAATTGAAGAAGATCATGTGACATAATCAAAAGCTCCAGAGAGCTACTAAACTGACTTTAGTGAGAATGTTTTGCCAGCTACTGTTTCCAACATCAAGAATGAACTTTGAAACGCAACATTTAAGTCAACATGGTCGAGAAGTCCTTAAAAAAAGGACATTTAGCATCTACAATTCCAAAGATCATAGTCCAAAACAGATTGATACTGTATGAATGTGAACGGAAGAGATACTGGTCATCAAACTATTTTCCACAAGACGGAAGACTTGATCATTTCCCATGTTCTATTCAAAGTCTTAGTGTAGCATTAAATGTATTTAAGCCTTTGTTTTATTGAAAACACATTTTTCCTGAACTGACAAGTGTCACTTAGCGACCTGGCTTCCCTTCAAAATGACATGGGTGTCACCACAGACATTACGTTCCATGTTCTTCTAATCCACGCTTTCACATCTGTCATCTTTTTCTCTCATCATTCTCTCTCCTTTTTTTTTCATCCTCAACCCCATCTCTCTCTCTGATAGCCCACAGCTGCAGTCTTCCGCGCCTTTGGCAAATGTGCAAGGGGAGGGAAACAAACAGATTCCATTTAAATCCTCCTAATGTTTTTCTTTCCCATAAGTAGCTTTAAAGTTGGAAAAAATGATCTTATTCCACATATAGCATCATACATATTCATTTTTATCTATTTTTAATGGCCGCTCCATTCCATCAAGTGGAAATATTGAAGATGTCTTTATAATTCTAGACACATATGCATGCAATTCAGACATTTTTAATATCTTTTGAAACTTTAGGATCTCTACAAGAATTTAAAATAAAGGTTGGTGAGTTTGAACAACACACATTTGCAATGAGTAGCTCACCTGTTTTGTCAGTGAGGTTTGAGAACTAAACAAAAAGCTTTGGATAAAACCTGAAATTCAAACATCTGCTACCTCATGACAACCTAACAATACTGTATTATCGAGAGCTCAAGGACGGCTACTAAATGGACCTTGTGGTGAAACAGTTATCTAAACTGCTGTCTCCAAGGTCAAAAATAACCTTTGAATCTCGGGTTAATGGAATATTTTCCCACAGTAGTTCATGAGTAGATGGAGTCATGTAAATCCTTGAACACAGCTAGACAGAGCTGGGAAATATGATCTCATTCTATCTTAATTTGCGTCCCTGGAATTGTTCAGCTCTAGACAATTGTACGCCTGTAAAAGTAGATTATTTACAGTGAGGAACTACAGTATTGTGGAACTGAAACACTGCAACGAATACAACAACTACTTTGCTGGGATACTTCAGATAGTTGCGTTCCCATATGGCCACTCTTCACGTCAACGCAAACTTGTTAACTTTGCCTCCGAAAACTCTGGATTCACCGTGTGCTCACACACACACGTTCAACTCTCGTCACCCAGTCAGCAGTTCTCTGGGAGGCACGGCAGTAGATCATAATTAGAGCCAATCAAAAAGAGGCGTACAGCCTGTTACTTCCTGCCAGCCAGCAAGCCAGCCAGTTAGTCCATCTGGCCATACTTAGGCCTTCTGTGCTCAGCTAACTCTCTCACAAACAGCTAATAGATAGCTTTTATTCACGGGGAATAACTTGCATGCATGTTCTGGCAGCAAATTGAACACACACACACGGGTACTTGACACTACACTTGAACACTAATTATGGGGTGTGTGTTTTCTTTACTCCCATTTCATCCTCATTGATTTGGAATAAAGTATACAGGTGTGTGTCCAGAAAGAAATATATATCTGATACTGTATGTGGACTTCTAGCAGACAGTGTGACTTAAGGAGCAGCTGGTGACATTTTTCTCTCACGGCTACACCTCTTGTCTCTCGTCTCCCCCTTCGTCTTCTGTACCTGTCCCTCCATTTACCCCTTCCTCTCTTTTTCTGCCTTTGTTTTCATCCTCTCCGTGCCGCTCTCTGTCTCTGTCTGTCGACCTTTCCTTTCTCACTCTTCTCCATCCCATCTCTCCTCCCTGCAGTGTGTTCCTCCCCCCAAAATAATTGCCTTCCTCACTGAGTCATTGTCTACTCATTTATCTCCTGTCTCTCCATGTTTCTGATTACAGCTCTGCAAATCAGGTTTCTCCATCCCTTCGTGCCTCCAAACAACTTCTTGCTCCTTCTCTGTGCTGCTGTTGCGCAACATGGCCTCTAGCCATTTTGCCAGGTACATTTTTTATGTTATATAAATGTTACTGCTATATGTATTATGTGTGATTGTACCTATATCCTCTGAAAAGATCTATTATATATAATTGTGTTGGCCAGGCCTACAAGGACCTTTTATTACACTTACAGTATTTTTTATTTTGCTTTTTCAAATAAATGGAGACATTTAATGTTCAAATTGTATCACAAATGCAGTGCACGTACACGTAGCAGTAAAATATTTATCCACCCTCATAATAACAAGATTAATAGACACACTTCCAGGTTATCTTTTGACCCGCTAGCCTTGAAACATGATTGCTTACTGTTCATAATCTAAGCTGATTGGATTTCAACTACTGTATCTGCTTATAAAATGTGAGCAGCTAACAGAGATATCGATCGCTAATAATATCACTTGCTAACATTTTTTGTTTGTAGTGGTTCCCAGTGGTTTGTGGGTTTTTTTTGTAATTGATTTAATCTTTCTTGAAAACTATTCCTTACACTCTCAGGAGTTTTCACTTGTGTTGCCTGATTAGACTTCAATTCACAACTGTGTGGGCGTGGGCTCACAGTGCTTGATTGACATCTTCCTTGCTGTCCTGTTGGATGTGTCGCACCAGTAAGGGGCAGGAACATCATTCTCACATGTTTACATGGAGTTTGGAGACCTCAGCATTACTTCTCCCAGCTTCAGCCTGTGCAGAGGTTTCTTTAGGCAGGACAACTGGAAAAAGCTAGGTGAGCGTGCCGGCCCTTTAAAAAGACATGGTGCTCTCACTGTACTCACCTTGTTGCAGCTTAGCTAGTTTGGACAGAAAACCATGTGTAATATTTCTGTTTTTCAGACACTTTTATACATTCTATCAAGTGTTTGCTACACTGTGGTAATTAAGCTCTATATTTACTCAGTGGCATTTAGGGATGCCTGTCAGCCGCTTCACCAACTTATCTGGAAATGAGCTCTCTAGTGACTCATTGTTTTTTGACAAAGTTTAACAGCGTTATGTGAGACCCCTTGGAACCCAAAGTCAAAAAATGTTTATTAACAGATATAAAATATTATTTAACCTTTAGTGCATATAATTTACATGGTGTTGAATGTGATGAGATACTTTTCTGCCAAACAAGCAGACAGAATGATGTCAAATAACACAAACTCTTTCCAATTCTGTTGGCAAAGTTGCTGAATAAATACATATAAAGTCTGTGGTCATTCTTGTGCCACTAGAAAATATGCAGCTACAAAACAAAAACAGGCAGAAATGGAGAAATCCATGTAGCTAAAAATCCTCATTCTTTTTTTTCTTTTTTCCCAGGCCTCAAACTACAGATGAAAGTGTAAATTAACATTAATCTACTTGTAGAAAATCCATATCTGTAATTATCGGTTCCAGGTAAATGTCAGGCTGCAGTGCCAGCTGTGGTGCTAATGAAGATCTCTTACCATGGACACAATAAGTGCTGCTTGCATCAATGCACTCCCCAAATCCCAAAATAGCTTTGCTTTAGATAAATGACCCTGATTTTGAAATATTGGGGAAAAAAGGTTCTTAGCTCATTCTGATAAATTATGGTGAAAGAAATTATTATGAAATGATATAATAAAAACTTTTTGAATGCCACTACTTTTTGTAAGGTGTTTTTGTTACAGGTCTTACTTCTAGGATCAACACTTGGAGACTGACCAGATGAATGCAGAGCTGCAAAATATCACACAGTCTCTGGAGAGAAGCATCGAGGCTCTGAGGAAAAAGACCCCCGAGACAGATGAGACCTTTTATTACAAAGTGCACGAAAAGTTTCGGAAACATTTATAATTACCTGCAGAAATTGCACTTCAAGCATGAACCACGAATATGCTTCTAAAGTGCTGTAACACTGTCAATGAAATACCATAATAACACAGAGACAGCTGAAGGTTGAAGAGTGTTTGACAGTGATTTGCTTTGTTTCTCCTTTTCTCGACAAAGAATAGTAATCTCCAACTCTTTTCTGTCAGATTAAGTTGCTTGAGATGCAAAAAAAATAAATAAATGAAAGAACTATCTCATCTCATCTTATCGGATCACCAGATCATCAATCACATTTGCACAAGCCTCTCTAAATCCTCCATAAAAGACTTCTCCCTGTTTCTGCTCAATAAGCCACAGTCTTTTATATCACAGGTGACTGAGCAGCAGTCTGGGTCATGAATGATCACAATGAATCAGCACAGACAGACAGAAAGAGAAACACATGTATGCACTTCCCCTATTTGTTACAGATTTATGGTAAACTAATTTGTATTCCTAACTTACTATCCAAGCTTTGCAGGTCAAAAAGTGTGAATACTTACACGCAGGTGGCCACAGATATTTGAAAACTTTATTTTTGGTGTGCAAAGTGAAAGGATATCTGACTTGAGGGTAAAAAATGAGAAAAAGAGAGAGAAAGGGGAAAAAAACACTGAAAAGGTTGAAATTGATTCTGGCATCAAGAAGTCCATTTAATCAAACTCTTTAAGCAATGGAACCATGTTGTGCAGAGTCCTTGCTCGATACAGCTCATTAATATTGTCCCAAAACTTTACCCATTCATCACAAGCTTTGTAGAAGTCCGATTCTCTGTAACAAAGCTCACTGCTGTCTGTCTCAGCAGTGTGTGTGTTTGTGTGTGTGTGTGTGTGTGTGTGTGTGAGACAGTCTAGCTTTTGCCCTCCCTGGAAAAAGCAAGTCCACATTTCATCACCACCACGCTACCGTCCAACAAACCGGAATTTACATCCCATCTGCGGTCCCTGTGTGTCTGTGGTTTCCTTTGTGAGCCAGAAGTGGAGTGTGTGTGTGTGGGCGTGTGTGTGTGTTTGTGGGAGGGTCATTGATAAGTTGTTGTCTTTTTTGTGTAAATGTCACAGGTGCTAACCATGAAAAGATTAGAAGTACAGTGAGGCTATGCATCTGAAAACTAAGTGGATGAAAAAAGAAATTTGACTTTCTGTTTTGAATACGAAGAGGAAGCATGTCTGTTAGAGAGAGAGAGAGAGGGAGAGGGAGAGAGAGAGAGTTTGCACATTCACCGCCCATTCATGAATAAAGATTTGCTTGGAGTGCAGCAGCTGCTGTTCATATGCTCTGTAGTCAGATTGGTTTGTGGCTCTCTCTAATTACAATCCGTTTGAACACCACTGCTGACATTTCAATTGGGTTTCATTTGATCATATCACTGGATTTGGACCTGCCGAGGGCTGCGTTGGTAAAATGGAAGTGATATTCATTCTCTTTCAAGACATTTCAAAGCAATATTGTTGTAGAAGGGGAACCAAAAACACAACTGAACTTCCATACGACACACACACACACACACACACACACACACACAACAGTATACAGTATGGCAGTTTACATGAAGATGAACTATTGAACATAGAGCTAATTTTGTGAGTGTGTCATTCTCTTGATTTGACGCATGTTTTCTCATCAAACATGATAAAAATAACAGAATGTATAAAAAGCACAAAACAGATGGCTATATGCACGCACATGTACAATTTTGATTTCAAAAATGTGCGTATCCTGACTTCACACCAATGAGGTGACAGGAATGTTAATGGCTGATTGCTGCGTACAGGAGAGGTGATAATGATTCATTATAAGAGAAAAGGGAGCTGGAGTTTTTCAAGGTTGAGTTGGACTGGAAGAAGAAAACACAAAGAAAGAAGAAGAAGAAGAAAACATGATGATCCCCAAGAGAATTACATCAAAGAGATAAAACACATACACAGTTTTTTAAAAAAAGCCTTTCAGGTGCATTAATACCCAGTTTATGATGAAAGTCAGTTTTGACTACCTGCAACGTAACTTAATGGCCTGCTGACTTTATGAACTCACAAAGTCATTAATTTTACCCAAAAGCGGAGCTGAGCCTGAAAGTGAATTGATTTACGGTCAATCTACCTTCCAATCCTCACCGGCCGTGAGCTTTTTTTAATGACTGATAGAATTTTCTATCTAGAGGGGCTGACATCACCAATGGCCGGGTTTAGACCAACTTAAGGCTTGCATGAAAAAAACACAGCCTCCATCTTCTTTGGAAAGGGACCAGTCTGGCAATACAGCACAGAAGGCTCTCACAAAAAAATGTAAGGCCATCCGGAAAAACACACACAGTCTTGGCAGATTACTTCATAAAAAAAATGCTGTATTTCTACTGCGTAGCTTGTGATCATGGTGAGAAATTACAACAAAGTTGTAAAGTGTTGTCTCTGATAAGCCTTCAAACTCACGGATCTGTTACTCAAACTAGCCTTCCGGGATCTATTTCATTGTCTCAATGGTATTTGAAGCAACTCGGCCCCTTGTGTTGTTTTAATGTGGGGCTGTTTTTGGTCTGAGCGCCCCCTCAGAGATTAATGAATGAGAGCAGACTGTGGGGCATTCCCAGAATACACTGGAGTGATTACATATTCCATCAGACCTGGGAACACTTCAGCTCCAGGAAGAGCTGGAGGATGCAGCCAGGGAGAAGGACACTACGGACCCAGATAAGCATCGAAAAATGAATGGATGGATAATTTAGCCAGGTTGCATTGCTTTGATCCAAAGTTTTTTTTACTGTGTCATTGTCTTTAAATATGCGAAATCACCAAGTTACTGTTTTCTTAAAAGTCTAAAATTGATAATAATTTTTATTCATTTGAAAAGAATATTTCATTCCCTGAAGAGAGGCAATCATAGATTCTTGGCAACATCTGTCCTATCATTAGATAGAACAAAAACAAACTATTATTGATCAAAGGAGCTCATTTTGCAGCTGTTATTAGGTGAGAACATTTCTGCTTCATCATTGGTGATAGTTTATTTCGTCCTGCCAACTTGTGGTATCTTTAATTTAAATGGAAATGAGACACTGGTCCGTATAGATCGAGGATCAGGTGCCTGATCAGTGCTTGATCAGCCTCTCCTCTCACTGTATGTGTGTGTGTGTGTGTGTGAGAGAGAGAGAGAGAGATGGAGAGAGAGCACTTGTACTTCCTGTGTGTTTTGGACCTTTCATCTTGGAGGACATGTCTCTTCTCACTTCTCTCTTTGTAGGGCTGTTAAGGTCAGGGTTATGGTTGGGGCATAAAGTGGCACAGTTTAGTGCACATACTGTATGGTTTTAAGGGCAATTTAAGAGTAAAATCAATAATAAAGAAAATATTCATCAAGATTTTCTAATGCATGTTTTATTTACAAAGGGGGGTAAAGGGATAGTCAATTTATTTATCAGTGTGTTGTTCACAAAGTTTTGCTTTTTGTGTGTGTGTGTGTGTGTGTGTGTTACCTGTGTTGTGGGGACTTGTTTATACAGTCATGTTGTAGGGACTCACCTCCCTTTGGACGACAAAAATCAAGTCCCCAAAACGTAAATCATGGGTGAACAACAGTAATGGATGTAAGTCAAATCAAAGTCCTCTTAAGTGATGTAAAAACAAATTGTGAAAAAGTGTGTGTGTGTTTGGGTGTGAACCTGGGCGTCTGTGCATTCATGTGTGTGAAATGAAGAGTTATTGAAGTGACTGTATTTATTCCTGCGTGCATCACTAACCGCTTCCATACCTCGGTGCCAATGTCCCAGGTCATCTCCTTTCCACTCCTCTCCTCTTCCATCTTCTCACCTAAACAGTTTAAGATAAACCAAATTACCCTCCAGCATCAAATATTCCTTTAACGGTCTTAAAGTTCAAGATAACCATCTTACTTAAACTGCAAGTTTTTGGGGACGAGAATCTTTTCTCTCGCCTTGCATTTCAGGGAGAAAACGGATGTTTTCTTGCAGCAGTGTGCACCACTATTAACAGATTGTGGTACATCTGTTCACAAGAACACTCCTTTTCTCCCAGGTAGAGATATAATAAACACAGATGGACTTTTCCTGCCACAGGGAACACCTGGAGAGAAACACGGTGGCTCTGAAGAGGAACATGATGAAAAACAACTTGCGACTCACAGAATATCAACCTCTTGGCACTTAGGCGACAGAGAAATGCTCTTCTTGATACACGTATGAATCCGTTTTAATAACCTCGCCTTTATTACCTAAGCCTTGCCTTGTGTTTCAACGCATTTCAATGATCAAACATGTCATGGTATCTACTTCTAAGGGCTGGATTTGGATTATCAAGGCTCTACTTTAAAGTACTGATCGCATTTGAATGAAGTTCTTTGAGGGTTGAAGCAGGTTTTTCTTGGGAGTAAATCAACAAGGACACACAAACAACACACTCAAACGAGGTCTGGCATCATACTGGAGCAAATAAATTCTATTATAGTATATATCAAAAGTGTGTTATAGCAAATTAACTTCACTTGAGATCTGAATAACAGCAAGTTACCGAACAGCTTTACAGCATTGAAGCAAACATGCAAAAATCAATATAATGTGCCCAAGTGGAAATGAGTGTGCGTAGTAACAGTCCAATCATTTTAAAGAAAACATGACATTTTTGCAATTTCATTTCATTTTGAATAAAATACACTGCTGTGAGAGTACATCAGTAACATTTCACCTCCCACTGATGCTTCAGCCTCCATCTTCGTGGGTCATTTGATGGCAGCCACTTTTCACAATTCATTAATTGTGGATATTTGGTTTAGTTCAGTAGGGGGCCCCATAATGCAACTGGAGCAAAAAAGATTTTTGTTTTGTTTTAAATCACCAAAACAAACACAAGTCAGCTGCTAATGTAACCAAATGATAGACTGTCTTTGATTTTGTCAGTCACCCCCCACTGCAGCCCTCTTTACCTCCCTGAGAGAGTTGGATCAACAGAAACACTGTGCTGTGCCTCAGCAACCCTGAATGGAATGAATGCACCATCAGCACCAGTAGCTGTGGATGCAAAACACAAGATGTGCTTGAAAACACATATCAAAAGTAGAATAGGTTTATCTCAGCTTGTCTGACACTCCACGGGTCTTAAAACAGACAAATAACGCACACGTTAATGTTAACTTGCTGCTAAATCAGAGCAGGAAGCTGCTCTTCAGTGCTTCCTTCAAATCTGACATTTAATCACCACATGCAAGAGACTAAAGGTCTAAAGACCGTTCGGAACAGCCACCCCAGGGTGAAGAGCCTGCCGTCACAGAGACGTGATAATCATTTATTCATAAGAGGATGATGGCTGGAAGGCATTTATAGTGTTGTAGGACTTGTTTGTACACAAAAAGTGACAAATGTAGAAAGACAGAAAGTTGGAGGGAGAAGTTCAAACCCTGCTTACTCCCTCGCCTCCACACGCCTGGCCGATCCCTGCATTAAGTGGGTTTGAATGTCGGATTGTCAGTTTTGGAAAGTTACCCCACAAATTCAGAAGTTGTGGGTGGAGGGGTTTTTAGATGTAGTTCCAAAACAACAACATGGAGTATGCTGGAGTGACCTCACTGGACACACTGTGCAGGGTGTGCATAACTACAACCTAAAGATTTGGTTTTGCTGTCCAACAGACTCAATCCTTCTGTCAGTGTGGCTAAAAAATAAAACATTTTGAAATGTTAATGAACACCATGCCTATTCAACATGATTATCCAGGAGATCCTCTGATATTCAACACATAAGAGCGCGGTTACTCCTAAAAGGACAGAGGCAGTCTCAAGCTTTCGGCTTTACTTTAAAACCATCATCGGGATTAATGTGATTTTGTGCACAGTGTGCTGTCAGACGGGATAAACAATCGGCCTTCATGCTTGTTGTTTCAAATGATCTATTTTACATATCAAACATTTTGAACTGTATCAAAGACAGACATTAAAAATAGAAATAAAGCTGAGGATGGTATGGGGCTAAATTAAAATACTATACTCATATAGTAGATCTAAATACATCACAGCCCGCTGGATCCATATTCTGAGCATCAGTATCAGTGGGAGTGATACCCTTCATCCTGGCACTGTTAGGGACGTGTACCTTTTCTTCCATTTGTGGAATAAAACATGTGAATCTACCCTACAGGTTTAGACACTGAAGGCATAAAATGTTATTTTTACATGATCCCAGTTATGGCGCATCACTAGGAGGTAAATGGATGTGAGCTACTCTTGGCACAGACAAACTAAATCAATCAATAACAACCATTGTGTCAGAGATGCCATGATCGATGTGTTATACCACAGGGAGGCTATTTATTAAGAGGAACAATTAACTGTGAAGGCATTTTTTCTCTAAAAAGTTGAAATGGTTTACATGTTAAGAATCGGCTACACAGATTGGTCTTCATACATGTATAATGTGCAAATAAAAACATATAGAGTCCTTGCATTCAGCTACAGTCCCACATTCACACTCTCACGTTCTCTCTCACATTCACAATATTGCATCCAACACAAGACAACTGCACTGATCGGTTATTGTTCTTTGGTCTATAAATAAGACTTCTCTGTCTGCACATGCCGTTCTGTGGTAGCGCCACAGCGACTAACTGTGAATGAAGCACTTGATCTAATTTTGGATCGCGGCCCTGGTGAGGATGAAAATATCGAACCTGAAGAAGTGGTGGAAGAGGAAGCCAGCTGAAACAGAGGACGATTCTGAATGTGATCCAGCTTCTTGAGAATCAACAGATGAAGAGGCACTTTGGTTTAACAAAAAAATCAAATCTCCTATGGTAATAAAAAAAATACACCCGGGTTTTGGACTGTTGGTCAGAGAGAACAAGGCATGCTTAAGGAAATCGTGATTGGCATTTTCCATTATTTTCTGACATTTTGTAGATCAAATGATTAACCGATTGTTTGAGAAAACAAGCGGCAGATTAATCAATGAGGAAAATAATTGTTAGTTGCAGCCTTAATCGCAGCCTGCAGCTCATGTTCACAGCAACACGCCACCATCACCATCACCATGCACGCATACAAACATGTTTATTCTTCTTTTGTGCTCTAAGGAAAATAGTATAGTATAGTATTATGAAAACAATGCAAAACTTCTAACTATAAAAATGTAATTCCTTAATGTTAAACATGTTATTATAGTAAGAATAAAGCTGTCAGGACATTTATGAGGCTAGTCAGTTATCCAAAAGGTTGAATACACACATTTACCAGACAGGAAGACATGACTATCACAAAGTTAACAGAACAATCACTTAATGCTCAGATTTCAACATCTACACAGCTGGGCAAACTCCATCTGCTGATATCATCAAAAGCTCCAGAACAGCTACTAATATGACCTTGTGCTCTTATAATTTCCATTAAACAGCTGTTTTCAGGAATGACATTTCAATCTTAACATCTCAAATAATGTGCCTGTGATGTGACAAAGAGCAGAAAATCAATACATGCAGTGACCTTGTTGCTAATCAATGATGACTATGTTAATTTTATATCAATCAATCAATGATGACTATAGGCGTTATTGACGAGCTTTGCACACAAACAAATTGCGTTTTTGTTTTCCTCCTTCGAGACTGGATGGGTTAAACCACTTCTGCCCTGCAAAACCGATAAGCATCCAGCCCATCGGCGGATATCACAATCACAGTGTGGCTTTTATTTATTAGAGCTGTCATACCCCGTGTCATGTGCTGCGGTTCCCCACGGGGACCCACGGCGGCGAGGAGGTCGATCTACCGACTCTCTGCCCCCTCCCATCGGCGCGCGGCCACACCTGCATTAAACGGGGGAAGTCCGTCCGGTGGAGAGGCAGAGAGACTCAAGGTCTACGGGGAGCGGAGGCAGGAAGCGCAGCACCTCCAGCAGCTCCCGTCGCGTTCCCCCGGACCCTGGACACTTTGATCCGAGAAGGGTGAAGCGTGCGACGGTTGGTGATACTGAGACTTTGCAGCAGGGGACATAGGTTAGACCGGGAATTGGGATTAAACACGAAACAGACCGGCACGATTCGGATCAGAAGAGACCGAGTGTGAGCAGCTGAGCGCACAGGTAAGACAATCTTCTGATCAACTACAGGCTACAGAAAGAAAGCAGCTGCCCCATTACAACTTTTTCAATCAGACAGCTTTTCCTTCTATTCATTTATTTTCATTTTAAACTTATTTATGACCAATGTGTCTGGGCTAAAATAATCTCCGTTTCCCATAATCCCTAAATGAAAACAACCATAATAAACAATATAAAATAATTGTGATAATAATAAGTAGGGTATTAATACTAAATTATAAGACTAACATTCCTCAACGAATCCATGAAGCTTATAATTGGTAATCAATAACCCTGTGAGCGTATATGGAACTCACATCACTTGCTGATACTCACACACAAAAAGAGAATATTGATTTGTTTTAAAGCTACTGTGACATATAATTTTTTTTTTAAATAACTGTTGCCAGAAACATACATGTGTTAACTACAGCCCAGTATATGGTGATGTCTTACCTTTCCTTTTCTTTTCTTTTTAAATAGTAGGCAGATTATTTAGTTATATATTTCTTTTTTTCATGCTGTATTATTAGCATTGTCTAACACTGTCTTACTTGTCATGATCTTCAAAGTCGTCCAAAGTTTTGAGAGGAAAAACAGCCTCTGTTGTTTGTAAGGACTCAACTCAAATGAATATTGACAACATTTTCAAACACAAAGGCCAGATTTTGTTCACAAAGCACTCACTGTGTAATGTTCTTAAATGCAACTGAAATCATTTGATTATTTAAGTAATGCGAGCAGACAAGACTGCAGGATTAGAAACATATCTATTCAATGTAATGTTTGTGTGACCGGGACTTTCCTGAAGGAATGAATTGTCTGTTTTGTTTCCATTAAAAACAAGGAAGTAGAACATGTTGACATCACAACCTAACCTTTGCACCAGCAGGATGGTAGTTACCAAGTGCACAGAATATGCACTGTAGATCATCAATACATAGGGGTACTGTCATATACTCAGAGGTCAGTTTTGCTGCATTGTGGAAAATGAATAAATCACAGACACAGGAAGTGTTGTCGATGCTGTATTCAAGTTATTGCGATTTGAACAGATCAATACACTGTCCAGGCATGACCCCCTCGTGCCACTTTCCTCCTATAGATCAGTTGTAACTCATCCAAAGACCAAAGATGAATCATGACAGGGCAGCTGAAATAGGTTACATGCCGTCGCTCTCACTATTCCAAATTGTCTTTTAAGATAAGATCTAACTCTTAAAAACAAGTCAGGCTGAAAACAACATGTGATAGACCTCATTAGAAAAGAGCCTGAAGTCAACACAGAGCGCTGGATGAAAGAACAGGAGGAGGGCAACAGTCTGTGATTGCTTGCGCGGACGACCGTGCAAAGTGGAGGAGTTATAGGACACCTCTGTATAGGTGAAGTGCGTGTTTGTGGCTGTGTTTATGTGTGTGTGTGTAACATGGATGCCAGACAAAGAGTGCAGAAGAGAGTAGGCCAGAATCTTAAATATCCCCAAGAGGCGTTTTCTTTCATAGTCAGCAGAGGCACAGAGTCAGGTATGTAGTGTATCATCAATAGCAGCTGTACCGCCTGTGTCCCTAGGTAAGTATAATCAATTCAATTCATTCAAATCATTTTGTGTTAAGGAAAGTCATGTAGCATAACTGTCTGAAAATGCTAATCAGAACTTTAAGCCACTCTTTTAAATTTTCTGTAGCACCTCTGTGAGGCTGTGTGGTGCTAAATGCTAACATTAGTAGGCTAACATAACACACTCACATTGCCAATGCTAACATGCTGCTGTTTAGCAGGTATAATGTTTACCGTGTTCACTATCATAGCTTAGCTTGTGAGCAATGCCAACATTTGATAATTAGCACCAAAAACAAAGTACAGCTGAGGCTCATGGGAAAGTCATTAGTTTTGCATGTATTTGGCCGCAAAAAAATTTGACTATTTCTTGGTCTGGACCAGTTGCTAGGCAACCAGGAAGTTACAGGTGTGGGCAAAATAATAGTCTGACACATAACCCCCTGCAGTTTTTACACTTTGGATTTTGCACCAATTAAACAAATGAGATGTAACATTAATTCCTGAGCTTTCGAGGAGCTGGTCGGCAGATTTGGTTACCTTTGGACAGTGCCAAGTTAGCTGTTTTCCCTCATTTTCAGTCTTTGTGCTAAACTAAGCTTATCAGCTGCTGGTTCTAGCTTATAGATTTAGCATATAGATATGAGTGGTGTCAGTCTTCTTCCCGTGAGGACTGTGAATGTCTTCACAGCAAACCCTTCAATAGTTGTTGAGATATTTAACTTATAGATATTAAAAACCTAAATTAAACCACAAATGTCAACCTCATGTTGGTGCTAGAGAAAACAACAGGGGATCACCAAAGTCAGTAGGCTTCATCCTCTGGGGAACATGAATGTATGTATAAAAATTACCAGGCTACAAAATACCAAAGCCCCGGTTTCTCAACCTTAATCATAAGGCACTGCTGCAGTATAAGGACGTAACTTCGGGTAGTCAGCAAATAAGATAGACAGCCAGACATCAAGCCAGCCATCTCATTCATTACAGTCATAAGTGCTAGACAGCCAATATCAAATTAGAATATGCTGAATATCACCTCCGAACCCACAGAAGGATAGGAGGAGGGTTAAAAAACAAAGACTGAAGAAAAAAAGAAAAGGTAGCCTCTTTCCTATCGTCAGCAGGAGTGAAGCAGTAGGGGACCAGCATGTTAATTGGTGATTTGATTAGTGTTTTAATATTGCAGCTGTGCATCACAGAGGAAAGCAACCGGCTGCCTCAAGGTTTTTCTTTAAAAAATAAATCAATAAATAAAGGAAATAGTCACTCCTTCAATGCAGGGACCAACACAGCTTAGTCATTATGCACATTATTCAGTTAATTTCCTCCAACTTCCAAAAAATCCCCAAAATATTATTATTTCTTTGCTCTGGAGATTTGATCGAAGCAGAAAGATTCATGCCATTTTGAGTTGGCCCCAACATTTAAGAGCCCCATTTGGCTCCTGCCCTAGGAAAGAAGCTGAATGGGGCCCACAGCCTGCACTAAACTGAACTAGCCTGGGCTGGATGGCATTTCTGTCAACAGCAGACTGTTCCACCACTGAGAAGAGGAAGCAATGTTTAAAAAGAGGGAAATGCCATATGCCATATTAGATAACAGACTGAAAATGTATTCTGTGCATTTTAATGAATCATGCTTTTGATTATCTGGTTCTGCTGTGTTTTGTTAATGTGTGTTTGTGTTGGGGGTTAACAATACTGAGGTTGATGAATAGTTGAGATTTCTATTGCTGGGAATGATGTGGAGTAGATACAAGAGGGAATGAGGGGGCAATGGCACAACAATCTCGCTAAGGAAACGGTGTAAACACCACAGCATGAAAACAGGTGCAGCACACTGTGTGTATGTATGCATTATGCCACAGGGGCTTTGAGTCAGGCAGCATTACCTGGAGCCAGAGGGGAATCTCTGCAAAGACAACAGACAAGTAACACTCCCACCCCGTGCACACATCTTTTTCTCCGACACCAAAACGCCAGAGCAGACAGCAGACGGGAGAGATAAGAAGTTAGACAGATAAAGGAGCATTGGTGGTGAGACAGAGGAGGAGAGGAGCGAGGTAGAACAAAGTGAGGAAGGTGTGGAAGGCTGGGGAGATAAGGAGGGAAAACAGATGGGGATGAGTGTGTGTGTGTGTGTGTGTGTGTTTGTATGTGGATGAGGTGTTTTAAGGGGGTGGGGGGGGGGCAGGTCTTGGCTGGTTGTGCCGGTCGGGGTGATGCTGTGCCATAAGCTGAGAAATGAGTCTGTTAAAAAAGGTGGAATTAAACTGTCTGAGAGGAGCCAGGGAGTTAGAGGGGGAATTGAAATTGGAGGGGTCTGTTCAAAGTCTCCAGAAGTATCAATGACCGTTAAGACCAAGAGTCTACAGCCAAGCTGGCGTGCAGAATGCTAATGTATAATGTTTTTCTTGTTTAGTTTAGCGTATTTGCATGATAACATCTACAAATTAGCTCTAAACACAAAGGTCATAAAACAATTGTAACCTGATGATAGCACTCGAAGAAGAATGACCAAATGATCACTTGAGTCATTAGGACTCATCCTCTAGGGACCACAAATGCCTGTACAAAATTTCATGGCAATCCATCCAATAGTTGTAGACAGATTTTTTTGAAGCCTTTGGATTGGGCTCGTAATTGAGACAATACGATAAAAGACGAGAATCATACTTCAGTTTCTAGAGATGAAGGATCTTTGGAGATTTGAACAAAGTGATGCAGTTGCTGTTGGAGGGATATATGGTGTAATTCACTGGCAGAACAGGGGAGGATTAAGACTAAATAGGTAAGCCCTGCTAAAGTAAGCCATAGGGGTGAGATTACAGTACAGTATGTGCAGCGGATGTAAAGGTCTCTCGCTCTCGCTCTCTCTCTCTCTCTCTCTGTTTTAGGTTATCCCTTGTGATCCCTGACAGAGAGAAGACTCTGCCATTGTCTCTTCACTGTTTCCGGACAGAGTGAGGCTCTCTGGGTGCCTCTGCTGTCCATTGTGACTGTAGAGAAGAAAGAAAGATCGAGTTTGTCTGCATAAAGACCTATTCAGCATCATTTCTCTTTGCAACCCCAAGAACAGCAGTGAAGTCTCAGCACTATCCCTAGCCCCGAGTCTATCCCTCCACCCTCAGCCCCCTCTCCTCTAACCCACTTATCCCTATCCCCCTCCCTCGACCCCTTCCCTCTCCCCAGCTTCAGCCTCAGCCCTCTGCCCCATTCGCAGTCCCAGATGACAGCTCAGAAACATCCGTTATCCTCCCGCTCCACACAAGTCTTCTTTCCTCTCCCTTCAGCCCCCGTGGCGCTTGGCACCAGTGCCCATCACATAGACAGATGGAGCCAACCCTGACCCCTCTCCTCGCCCGTGGGGACGCCAAGAGAATCAACGCCTGACGAGAGGAGATGGGGTGTGTGTGAGTGTGTGTGGGGGGAGACGGGAAGGAGAGAGGAGGAGAGTATTGCTTCGTCACCACGGCAACGCATCGCCTTGTCTCCCGTGGACTCCCCTTCGGCCCAACCAAGGCCCTCGGATAAAAAAGCACACAGCAGGAAATTCAGCAGCAAGACCTGAAAGACTTAAATTCTGCCGTAAACTGTGCCTGACATATTGTTGCTTTGATTATTCAACATATCTTGTTCACACCTTCTAACATCATTTGAACAAAACCAGAAACCAAAAGAAGACAGATCCAAAAATGCTGGTGAAACCTGCTCCTCAGTCTAAAGTGTTGGTTAAGTTCATTCTGAAACTCCTCAAACTTCATTTTCCCTGTGGCCTCTGTGATCTATCTGAATAGCAGTAAAAAAAAAACTGCAGTCGCCCGACAAAAGTATTTCCATTTCTAGGTGCAAATCAATAGGAGGGATTTTTTTTTTACACTTTTTTCATTGTGCTTTTTAATGAAAGCAGAGGAAGCTTTCCCCCTGACAGCAAAAAGGAAATACATGTGGGACTCCAGTCAGAGATTTTTTTGGCGTGTGCATGTATGACTTTATCTAACCTGTAACGTCCTGCATTACACCTCTGCTAACTGGTCCGTCCACTTCACGAGTCCCCGCAATTCTTACAAGAAGCAAGATTTTGGTTACTCCACTTTCGCTGGATGTTGCTGCTGTCTTCTAACCTACTCTGCTGACCGGCATTCTGATTAGCATATAATGCCAGACTACCAATTTTAACAGAACCACGAATCAACAATAAAATGGGACACTAATGGCCAGTGAAATGAATTCAGCGGGCTGACATAACAGAGGGGGGAATACCGGAGTCCCAAAGCTTCCCAGGTAATTGGAGTGCAGTATAGTGTTTTTCCCTCCAAAGCACAGCTCCTCTGGTGACCTTGCAGGCTGAAAACTTAAAGGAAGCAGACGCAGAGAGAGAAAGAAAGAGAACGATACTTCATGTCCAAGGTTTATGATTATCTTCGGGACTTTTTTTTCATCATTGCTCTCAGTGCATTAACATAACAGAGAATGTTTGGACTGTTAACGTCAGCCTGTCTTCAGTCATTTTAGCTTCAACTGCAGTGCTAAGCATCCAGGACATATTCCTGTCACTTAAAAGAAACCCATTTAGGATTATCCTCAGATTTAGTATCTGTTTAAAATGAATTGTGATAATGATCTGATGTAAGATATAAGAGTTAGTTTTTGATGGGTAAGTTATTGTCAGATTCAGTTGTCAGTCCAGAACTCCCTAATTGGGCCAAATGAAGGAATAAAGTGGATCATCAATAAGGCTGTTTTATTCGTTTTTACAGTCGGATACAGTGGCACATTGGTGGATACATATTTTATGAATATGCAAAGAGCATTTTGGGAGTTGTGTGAAAATCCACAGCTAAGGTGTGAAGATTTACCGTTAGACATAATGTACAGGAGGTTTTTAGTGCACAGGTGCAGAGGGCTGAAATGTTTTATTACTGACTAAATGTGCCTGTAGGTCGCTAGAGCTCCAGGCTGCCTCACAGTGCAAACTAGGACTCCCATTTTGGATTCACGGCCAGAGATTTGACCAGGTTTCTCTCACCACCCATCGTGCAGTGTAAAGGGGCCTTTAGCAACTCTAATTCCAGATGACCAGAGCGCTGTGCACCTTGGAAAAACCCGAGTGATGTGGATTTGTGTAAACTGTTTGTGCCTCTGTACCTGTTTTCTATTACTTAAAAGGACACCAGTGAAGCAGTGAGTCAGTGCTTTTGTAAAGATATTTATGAGGCCAATATGACACGGCTGATATGACAGAGTCTAGAGGTCACAGAAGTGATAAAAGAGGAAGCCAGACACAGTCCAGCGGTTCTGTGTGTGTTCGTGTCTACAGTATGGGGACCAGAGTGTGAGAAACACAATATGGAGTAAGATATACTCCTGTCGTTAAGGATTTGATTTCATCTTATGATCTTTGTTGTGTGCCATCGCCTCTCACTCAATCACCCGGTTGTGTCCCTGCTTCACTTTACTGTGAGCAATCTAATGAAAGAGAAAATAATCTTTCATAAACTTGTACGGTATGAAGGAAGGTGACGTTTTCAAAACCTTAATAAGGCAAAGAAGTGGATAGTGGTGGCATATCACATATCTTGTTTTTGTCACCTTCACACCTTTGGCGCCTCATTTTTCAGACACAAAAACACGTACAGACACACCTCAATTACTGTGCTATTTCTGTGGCGCTACCTGTCAGTGACACTGTGCTGAAGCCATCTGGGATTAATTAGTAATTTAGCAAACACACATGCCCACACACACACTTACAAATGCACCTTCATCTCTGTCTTTCTGTGTGAAACATACACGCACACACATTAGTAAGAATAAACAAACATGCCAACACACATACGCTTGTCATATCTTCACCTTTTCATACTTGTTCACAACTGTTCATTCTTGCAAATGAGCACACACACAATCATCCATCAGATACAGGAAGTGAAAAGCTTCCAGAACAGCATGTTGCCAATAAACACCCCTCCTTCTCTGCTGTAATTACCTCACTCTTCATTTCACACCTTGTGTATGCACCTCATATCTCCCCGTGTCACAATGTTACCGCTCTGCCTCAGCACAAGGCCATACCTGTCTGCACTAATAGGAAATGTGATGTTGCATTTAGTTTTCTGGTCTTTTCCAAACAGGCGGAAAGAAATTTGTTTCTGTCGTTATAATTATTTGTGCTTTTTTAGAGGTGCCACCGGTTTCAAAAAATCAATTTTCAAGTCTGAATGTAAGATCATTTTTTGCTTGTTCAGAGTGACATATTTTTATTTATTTTGCAAAGCAAGTGTTTGTGTTAGCAAAATCCACGGCCGGTGAGGACATGCTGTAACTCCTGTCAGCTTGTGTTGGGACACAAGCCCACGCGGGCTTGTGTCTCGCACTGCTGACTTTGATAGAAATAAAGCCGCTGACAGGTTTTAAAAGACAAGCTGTCGACAGCCATAACCTTGAAGATGTTTGTTTGTTTGTGTGTGTGTGCTGAGTATGTTTACATTATTGTGTTATGGGGGTGTGGTGAGGTTACAAACTACAATAGAAAGATTAAAACTGCTGAGGTAAGGTAAAGACTGACAGAAGAGATGAGTGGAAACATGACAGAATATATTAGTAAAGAATGAAATTGGCCGGTATAATGAGACTATTAAAAGAAATGTGGTAAAACATATATAACAGTACTGTATAGACAATGCACACATTAGGGACAAAAGAAGACAAAAGTTAAAATAGGAGGATTCATGGAGTGAGCCAGTGTTGATGTGTGTCTGGAAGGATGAAGAAAATTTACATTTGTGTATTAGCTGTTGGATTGCGTGCGTGCGTGCATGTGTGTGCGCGTGTGCGGATAGGCATTGTTTATTCTATCAGCAGCTGATGCTTGTTCTCTCCAGCCACCTCTGTAGTGGCAACTCATTAGCATAGTGATAATGGGAGATAGAAAAGGTTGCCAGTGTCAGCACAAGTTTTTTACACAGTCAAAACAGCAAGTTTGGATGTTCAGAGAATCTGTGTGTGTGCATCTTTGATTTAATACATTTTTATCCACCATGTACTCAGATACTCAGAGTTTTAACTTGGCACCAAGCTCACTGTTGGGTGTGGTCAGAAGCTCTATTGCACCTGTAACCACACCTAAGTGATGCCAAGGTGTGCTGAACGAGCCCTGTGGGTGCACTTCTACATCAGTACAGCAAGTTAAGAGAAGTTAACACAAACAGGATTTTTAACTGGTGTAAAGTTATCCTTTAACTCAATTTGCACATATCAGATCTTTCAAGGTTGTTAAACCTGCATTCTTTGTTCAAAACGCCTTCAACAGTCAGATAAAGACAGTTTAAAGTCCACATTTTTGTGCTCATGTAAAACCAGAGTGCAACATGATGTCACTGAACTCAGCTAGACCCCACTGAAACTGGCTAGTTAAGCAACCCCTAGACTCTGTGTTGTGCTGAGTTAAATGAATGATAGATGGGAAGCCTGCGTCTATTTCTGTCCCGTCATTTACTGTTTGGTTAGGACCAGAATACATGTACTCGTCAGTCATACATACAGTCAACTCAGACCCAGCACACTATAAGATGTCAACAAGTTAGCTAGCTAGCTTGTTTGCCAAGGTCGCCTATGAGCAAATAGACCTGCACTGCTTTATATGTTTGGGCAAGTCGAATTACACATTGTACAAATCCTTTTTCCACATCTGTCTTTTCTACCAGGTGACTGCTGACGACTTGCAAAGCCAGACCGGGAATTCTGTGGATGTTTGGATTCTTTGCTTTGGATGTAGGAAGCTGTAAGGACGATTGGGATCCATCTTTGTTTCCAATTAGCTTGAGCTGTAATCATTCACACAGGACCAAGAGACCTGAACTTATGCTGTAGAATCTATATATACAGGCCAGAGCAGATACAACTACAATACACTGAGCTCAGTCAAGTGTTTGAGTAAATTTGGGTGCATTACATTCATTTCCTCTGTATATTTGCCACTGACTCAAGCCACCTTTCAGAAACTTTTCATGATAATACAGAGCAACCCCGTAAAACCTTTGAACCATATGCTAGTCCTGACATACTTGTGATAGCAGTAGGTGAATGAAATAAGTACTAAAAACATTATCAGGTGGATTCTGTATTCTCTCTGGTGGTGGCGACCATATTCAGCAGGGTGGAAGTGGCATTAGGATGCCTGAACTGGACAACTTTACCCCCCTGAGGGGTCCAAGAGGCCCTGAGTTGGGTCTAAATGGTCCAGCAGATCCACTTCGGATTCAGCACAACATCCTGGAAGAGCAGGTGGAGCTATGGTGGTTCAGAGATCCTGGGAAGTCTCTGCTCTGCTACTGCGTGGCTGTACTTCTAATCTTGGGCTGCGGGCTGGGCGGCGTTGGCCTTCTATCCACCACCACCAGCGTCTCAAGCGAATGGCGGCTGGGCGCAGGCACGGCCCTCTGTTTGCTTGCCCTGGGAGTCCTGCTCAAACAACTGCTCAGCTCGGCTGTGCAGGACATGAATTGCATACGCAGCCGACAACGGATCAACATGCTAAAAAGTGGTGGTTTATCAGACCTCCTTGTGGTTTTGATCACCGGGCTGTCGCTGTTGATCTGTGGAGGAGTTCTACTACACCTGGCCCTGGCTAACCACATGCCGAAGCCTGGCCAAGCCCTTAATGACATGTACATCTCTGGAGTGGTTTTGCTAGCTGGAGGAGGGGCCGCAGTTGTGGGCGTTGGGATATACTCCGTTGTGGTGGTCCTGCTTGAAAGGACAAGGCACGGACGAAGGTTGTTGGATCGGGTTTTGAATATCTTCACTGTTTCTGGACACATGGACCATCAGGCTCGCAGAGAGACTTCCTCCAGTCTGGCTAATCTCATATGAAATGCAGCCACGCTAAGACTGTGTATTTTGGCCCCTAGCTCTTCATGTCAGAATATTTAGCCTCAACAAAATTACAGCAGGCGCAATGCCCAAATATTACAAGAAATCTGATTGAAACAAGATTCATCCCTTATATGCTTCAGCTTTGTTACCTGCTCATTAGAGTGTGTATGAGGTTAAATGAGTTGAATCTGTAATATCTGCTTGTTGAAGATGTTAGCAATGAGCAATCAAGTCACAGGGTGAAAGGATTGAAGAATAACACTCTGAAGAAGAATTATTACATTTATTTATTTATGTTTAAATCTTACTCCACTTACTTAAGACAAATGCCAAATATTTGGTGCCTGTGGCAGTTTTGGCAGAAGCAGGACACCAACACAAAAGTATGGAAAATAAGTGTTTTTTGGGGGAGATTCAATTAAATGAAAAGCACAAATATTAGCTGAAACACATCTGAAACTCAAGGGAGAAGTTGGTTTACAAAAATAAGTGAAATTCTTTGATGTTATTGTTATTGGCTAGGAGCAGCAGTCTGGAAGTGAACACTAAGGCCTGTGGTGTGAGCATAGCCAACAATGAAATTGGCCATTGGATTTATTTAAGCTCTTCTCCACAAATGATGTTTAAACAAAAGAAGCTTAAGACCACACAGATGAAGAGTCGACGGTGGTTAAAGGGGTTATCTACAAATTGTGCTGTCGCACATTCAAGATAATGTATCTGGAAACATGTATTCTGTCAAAAGTGTCCTTGAGCCACACATCTGACGACTACCTGCTCTTATTGTAAGATAAGAGTGACGGCTGAAAGGCTAAAATGGAAATGGACGATACAGAATAAGTGATAAATGGTACATTTATAAATATGAATATTTAAAAATGTCTTTGTGATTTATGCACCTTCACTTTGTCTATGTTCACATGAAGATATGAAAATATTCAGTAGAAAAAATTTTAACTATGGGTCAAACTGAGAATTTTCAATGGGTGAGAAGCTCAGTGAGACTAACCTCTGGCTACCTGGAATGACCTGTCCCTGTGATCTCATTTCTTTCCTCAGTTCAATAATAATTTAACATAATACAGTGGGACTGTGGTGTTTGTGACAGACCGTGTTCAAACTTCAATGTAACATTTGGCCGCCTGTAGACAACATGATTGTTGGATATCTTGTATCACAGCACTTAAGAATGTATGGATAATTTGTGTTTTTCTGCATCAACACAGTATTGTCTTAATTGTTCATCTTGCATCATCTTGTTTTCCTTAAACCTGCATTAATCTATATTTTTGATATTAACACTGAATCAAATTACTGTAACATGGTCATTTATTGTTCTGAAGTCATGGAGAATTACTTCTCTGCTGAGTTTGCTTTAGCATCTTAGCTTGTTTTTGTTATATGGTTGAGTCCCATTTTTCTTATCAATCCTTGATGGCAAACATGTTCAGCCACAAAGCTCTAAAACCCCACTATACACCACTTACACCACCTACACCAGCACCACGAAACCAAGTTACAACATGGCTGATGAACTAGCTAACATCATGCTAGCTAAAGATCAAGTTTTTTGGATGGTTGGTGGGTACCAATTCGGAGATAGAGCAACTGGACTACCAAACTAAATGCCAGTGTGTCAACTGAATGTAAAAGTAGGCAACGGCAGAGGTCCATAAAGGCACTTTGATGCTTTGGTCTAGTTTGCTTCGCTGGGCTGCACTGGGCACATGCAAAGTGGACATTCATATATTAAAGACATATATTCATTTCATAAAAGAGGTGTTATAGGAGTATTTGGTTCAAAGCAGATCTTGACTAGTGGAAAATACAAGCTAGCTAGTGAGCTAACCAGCTACAGTAAGGCTTTCAAACACTCAGCACGGGCCGCTCTTTCTTTTTATGTGTGTTTGGTGTGATTCATCATTTTCATAAACTGTGGCCAGCAAGCTCACACAACGTTGTTGAGAAAGCAGGTCGCAGTTGTGTCAAAGGATGCAGAGGGTCTTTTTGTAATGTTGGACACTGTCCTTGGAGCATTCTGGTACAGGTTTAGTGCAGTGTTTACTCGCCATAATCGTTAATAAGATAGTGATATACTGGTAGCTGTGTATCAGTCAGCTTGATCTTAAGCCCCCTAGTGGCAAAAAAATTATGAATAATATAAATATAATATAAGCAAGGTAGTAAGAGTGCAAAATGAAGGAGAGTTGCAATATAGCCATGACAAAGATTCTCATTCAAGAAACTGAGATCCTTTAGGGAAATCTGAATCCTGGGCCAAATTTACAAAAAGAGTAATATAATTAATCAGCAGCACAATTATTTGTTGACTCTGTTACTGTTATATTGGTATGCTTTTAGAGAGAAAAACTTCAATTTATTTAAATCCCCGAAGCACACAAAGACAGAAAGAAGATTGCACATTATTGGATTTATATAAATTGGATTTATTTAAGAATCAAATTGAATATGACTCATGGTTTACAAAAGAACGTGCCAGTAATTTAAGCATGAGGCTATTGTTGGGGGTGACCATTGTAGTCCTAGTACTTTATTAGATGCATTATTGGCTCAGATAACAGGTCATTATCATTCCTCACAAAGCAGAAAAGGAGAAATACCTGCTATGGGGTGTGGGGTGGGGTGTACGGGGGATCAGTGAAATCAAATCCATTACATCAACATGTCCAGTCATACAATTTCAATGTGCTTGCAAAAGTTTGAACTGGGTTGTCAATATGCTTACAGTAATCATCTTTCACTAAATTAGATGAATCAACGGTGCTGAATTTGTTGCATTGTTATTGAGTTTCATTAGTGCTCAGAAGTGTTAAATCATTCACTGTAAAAGCAAAAAGGTCCCTTTCTTTGGGCAACAAAACACTATCAAGGAAAACTGCACAGTGGAAGATGAAGGTCGTTTGTGTTTGTAAAATGTTACCAAAGCCTTTGAGAGCCATTCCTCCCACTGCCTTGAAGAAGAACCTCAGAAAAGGTCCTGCATTGTGTCTCATTTGTGTGTGTATGTGTGTGTGTGTGTGTGTGTGTGTGTGTGTGTGTCAGTCACGCCTCTTTATCTGTCTGCACATACGCACAGCCTATTGCCTTGAGACAAAAGGGGTCACACAGTTAAACATTGTTGGAGTGATGACGGACAGCTAACTGAAGGCACAATGCACAAGGCAGTGGCCTGCAGGGGCTGGTATAGACTAGCACCACTCTCTCTCTCTCTCT
>JAVQJL010087635.1:0-40696 GCA_036024295.1 Nannoperca obscura
GTAAAACAAGAGAAAGAAGAAGACCAATATCAGCTGACGGTCTGTCGACACGGTCTGTCGACACATACAGACGACACGGTCAGTCGACACACGCAGACGACAAAGTCTGTCGACACACGCAGACGACACATACAGACGACACGGTCTGTCGACACAGTCAGTCGACACATACAGACGACACGGTCTGTCGACATATACAGACGACACAGTCAGAGGAAACATCTGAAAGACATGCAGGACAGCACAGTGCGATGACAAAGAGCAGAACAAAAAGTTGAAAGACATAGACAAAGGCTTTGCCGTATGTTCAGTGGACATAGACAGTGCACATGTGAACATATTTTGGGCACAAATGGAACCCCATACAAATGGAACCCAAAGACATAGACAGTGCACATGTGAACATATTTTTGGCACAAATGGAACCCCATACAATGGAACCCCATATAAATATGCTAAGAAATTGTTGTGATCCTGCTCTGAAAGGACTTATTGTCAGTCAGTCCTTTAGCTAAACGTTCAGTATAGAAAGGTATGTTATTCCACAGTGAATGTGTTTGATAGCTTCTGGTTGTGTTTAGGTCCATGTGTGAAAGTTTTTTTTAAACTAGGTAGTAGTTGGGGTTGGGTGAAACTTTTGTCTCTCTGCGTGACTACTGTTTGGGTTTGTAAGTGACAGAAACTAAAACAAAAAATCTAAGCATTATTATTCTTATAGTAACGTTAACTGAGTTTCATATACATACGTTTCTTATTCTAGAATTCGAACATGTAGTACATTAAGTAAATCATATCTTGCACTTAATGTGAAAGCTGTAATGCTTGTAAATGTGTGTATTGCTTTTACAGTTTTGTTCTAGTTTGTTTTTATTTGTATTATTGTATCACTTATTTATTGTATTTATATTATTAATTTCCCTTCAGTTCTTACTGTTTCTTTATAATATGCGTAGTTTACTTATGTTCTACATATTGTACATTGTACATCATTTTATTCAATAAAGTTTTATTGTGGGGAAAAAAACATACCATCCGTGGATCCATAGTAGTTTCTAGCCAAAAATGTTGCAACAGCGCCACAACCAAATGGACTCACACGCTGTGGCCAAACATGGCATTGCAGCACATGCGTAAAAGTGTGCGTTCGTTAATGATTACCAACAAAGCGTTTTAGTCGTCCGTTTGAATGCCTAAATGTTGTAGAAATTCGTCTTACTGAATCAAAAGATGTAAGCTATTTATCAAATATGTGGTAAGAGACAGTTTAATTGAATGTGTATAGTGAGAAGAGAGGTTTGTAGAACTTGCGCACAAGTACTAATTTACCCCGCCCTCCCGGGAGCAGCCTGTTCACCCTACTGACAAACGTATTTTCCGTCACGCCATTTTCCGTCGACGACCGAGACGAACAAATCCTGCATGACAAGCGCGGATAGTCAAAGCTGTAAACTGAACGGCACCAAAAACGGTAGAGTTTGAACGAAATTCTTAAGTGTGTCTTATTGAATACTTAGTCATTGCTGGGTCCATTAATAGTATCGCCACATCTGTTAAATCTCTTGTTTAATTTCCGTGGTCGTTAGCCGAATGCTACTCCTCAACACTAGGCCTCAGAAAAACGACAGCCATTTTAGCTATCTTTATATAGCCATTAGCTAGCATTAGCTTCAAAGCGTCGAATTATAATCTTATGTCGAATGTGAATATGCATACTTTTTAAGGCTGAATATAGGTAACAGTGTAAGGTTAGTCGTTATATCAGTTTCTTTAACATATTCAGGTGCCGTCGCGTTAGTTTCCCTACCACGAATATGTCTTGTGAAGCTAAAGTTAGCATAACGTTGGGCTCAAGAGTCCGGCAGTAAAGTAGGCCAGTCATCTTTCACATGTCTAACATGAATAAGAATTGATTGGTTGTTGATATGGTTCTTGGATACATACGGCACGGTTTTTAGAAAACGTTACACAAACCGCTATATACATCTTTTGGGGTTATTTGTTAGAGAAAGCAAATTGGCGCAACGCACATTACTGAAATGGGAACATTATCCTTCATTTTCCACCACTTGCTTTGTTACCCTGATTTTAATTTACTGATTCAATATGTTCCCATTATAATCGTCTGCATTATTAATCGATTTCTCTGTTCATTATTTTTCAGATCCAGTCATGCATCGTGACTGTCCTCTTGACTGCAAGGTCTATGTTGGAAATTTGGGTAACAATGGAAACAAGACAGAGTTAGAGAGGTCATTTGGCTACTATGGTCCTCTCCGTAGTGTTTGGGTGGCCAGGAACCCTCCAGGCTTTGCCTTTGTAGAATTTGAAGATCCCAGAGATGCAACTGATGCTGTGCGTGAACTTGATGGAAGGTAGGCAGCAATCGAAACACATTTTGAGATACAGTGGTCAGAATTGGAGAAACAGGATTCATCTTGCCACAGCTACAATGATTAATGAGGACTTGTTCTTTTATAGGACATTGTGTGGATGCCGGGTGCGAGTAGAGCTGTCCAATGGCGAGAAGCGCAGCCGCACACGTGGCGCCCCCCCTTCATGGAGCAGGCGTCCTCGAGACCGAGACGACTACCGGCGCCGTAGCCCGCCACCCAGACGAAGGTGAGCCATCTTGTTGTTTGACAGTGGCCAGTAGAGACAACTTATGATGTATCTTGTACTTAAATCCCGCTCTGTGACTTACTGATTCCACCTTTATACCCACAGTATATTTCCTGGTATTTGGTTATGTTTTTCCAGCCTAGGCATTTCAAGTGCTTGTAATCTTTTCTGCTGATTATACATTTGTGATTGTTGCAATGTCTAAGCCTTGCAGTTTCATCTTCATTGATATTATCGGTCATTTTATTTAGGGTGCCGAGCAGATAGACGTTCATTACTAAATAATGAAACATGAAGCGGGAATTGGATATTATAGATTATAGGTAAAGTAGTGAAGCCTTTCTATTGCAAAATGCATCTTTATAATCTGGCCTACAATACTTTTTTTAAGGCACGAATAGTTATTTTGAAGTGTACATTTCTTTGTGCACTTTCAAAATGTTTCTACATTTTAGCTGCTTCCAAATGGCAAAATAGAATTAGGCTATTCCTATGTCGGGAAGTATAATCTGTAAAATTTTGGGGGGATGAAAGTGCCAAATGTGATGCATTTTTTTCCTTTTGTTTGAGGATGCTTTTTATTTTTCATCTTTATTAATAAGAATGAAACCCGTTGCAGACTCACCACCATGCCTCTTCTCACCACCCTCTGAGTCAATCAACTAGTCCTCTTTCAGCATCATGTGACTGCTGACCATCGTGCCCCAATCGGCTTGGCTGGTGCTGTCACATGACCCAGGCATGGCCAGTCGTCAGGTTGCACCAACCCATTGGTTCCTCAGCATGCCGTTCTCAACCTCCTCCTCCTTCAACCTTAACCCAAACGGCAGCGGCCCACCTCACATTCCCGACCAATCAGCGTATTACGTTCCCAAAAGTCTACAACCTACCAACAGCAGCCTTCGGCTAACCAATTAAAGCAGGAAAAAAAGCTACAGCCAGCCCCCATCTGCCTGCCACCTAATCACCTTGCAGCATCTGGCCAGTCCTATTCAGCCAATTCTACCTACCCGGCCGACAGTCTGCCTCCCTTTCGTCATATCTAGCTTGTTGAAAACCAAAAATACTAGTAAGTTTTCCTGCTTCATTCAGTACACTGCTGATACAGTTTTGAAAGTGAAGAGACAGCTGGTTTGAAAAGGTTGTTTTTTTAAATTACTTGAATCAGTCAAACTTCACATTTCCAGAGATTTCGATTATAGACAATCTTCTGGTATGTCTTGGGGCTCTGAGCAGAATTATGGAGTCACTCAAATCAAAACTCTTCTTAACCCCCCAATGAATGAATAGATATTTTAAAAAAATGTGCTGTATGGTTGGTTTAGCAGATCTTAGCCTGGTTGCTTCCCAAGACTTATTCCCAATGACCAGTATATTGATTTTGTTACTAGCTTCCAATTCCTTATGTGCTCCCTGTAAGTGCAGTGGACCAGTTTCATACAGATGGTGGCCTCTGTGTGTGTCTTTTTATTCCCACACCATGGCCAGTCCACAGTGCGGGCGTCAAATCTTCTGATAGGGGAAAATGTCGCTAGTTGGCTCACTTTGATTTTGTTCAAATAAGCTTTTAGACACCACAAAACATCTCTTCTATATTATTCGTAAAACACACCCTACTCTACCACTTCAGATTAAAAACTGGAATCTAATTCACACTGGTGAGATGCACATGGCACTGTGGGATAGGTGAGAGAATTCCCAAGCACCTGCCATCTTTATGCACTAGGTCCATTGCCAGTGAGTTATATTTTCTGATTGAGATAATTGTGTTCCTGGAAAAACACCCAGGTCTTTTGTTTCCATTTTGAGTTACTGAGATAGACAAAGGGCTATGTTGAAGGAGGCCCATGTAAGAAAAGGATTAGAGTGTGGAGCTCTACAGGGGTTCGGTGCGTCTATGTTTGTTGCTAACATTTTTGTATTTTCCCTGCGCAGATCCCCACGCAGGAGGAGCTTCAGCCGCAGTCGAAGCAGGTATGTCAGCTATCGATTGTCTCACCACTTGAATCTTGTATGAACATTAGAAAAACAATGGATTATTTACCTACATGTACTATATCACTAAATTCTCTTAAGATCTAAGATATATTGTTTTCTACATGGAAAATCTGTGTAGGCCCTAGGGCCCGGGTTTGATAGCATTTTGTAGAATCTGAATCTAATTAGGTTTAGCTTATTTTGCATGTAACAAAAGTACTAAATAACTAAAACTCAAAGATCCAGTTTAGATCTGTAGTCACCTGTTGTTGGCTGAGAAGATTGGTTGTTCTGACACATTGTTTACTTAATGGGATGGTTTGGCATTTGCAGGTCTTTCTCCAGAGACAGGAGGAGGGAGAGGTCCCTCTCCCGGGACAGGAACCACAAACCTTCAAGGTCCTTCTCACGCTCAAGGAGGTACTGAGATCTTTGGAGCTATTTTAAGATACTTTCAGTCTTGTGTCCTGACAGATTTCACAGTTTAATGTGAAGCATAGTGTAATGACTCGCCTATTGAAACTTCTGCAGAAGGGTTTTCTCTAGTGCACCACTGAGAATAACATACTCCTCCTACATCATTTGGATGTCTCGTTTGTTTCATTGTGGTACATTATGGACAGTTTGGTCTGTACTTCTCGCTGGCTTTAACAATTGGTTTTGTTTTTATTTTCTTCCCCACAGCCGCTCCAGGTCTAATGACAGAAAGTAGAGTCTCTGTCAGGTGTAAAGGGAGCTGAAGATGAACGGTTGTACAGGCGTTGCCGTTTCATATGATGGGACTTCAACATGGCCGTTTTTGTGTTGAGTTTTTTAAACAATCGTGCATATTAGTGTCCCTCCCCCTTTTTCTTCGTATGGTAATTTTCAGATACACTGAGTGGGTGTGTAGAGTTGTGACGCCTCTCGCGAGTCACGTCCATCTTGTCGGTCATGAAACAGATGTACCACCCAGCATTCCAGTTCACCAGTTAATCTCTTAAGATTTGGTTTTTGTCAATGAATGTACTGTGTAGTTTGACTTAGTGTGAGTAGTTCCTCATTTCAATGTGTTAATGCCAGAATTTCTTTTTTTTAAATTTTTTTTTAAGGAAGGATTGGGATTTGTTAGAAAGTCCCTCCTTTGGATTGTCTGTAACGCCAACCTTTTTTTCAACGTGCTACTTTCTTACTTCATACTGAAGGTTTCCATCTGTAAATGGTTGGTTGTTTTGTAATAAACACCCCCCTTCATTTAAGATGCAAAACTATGGCATATGGACAACAAACAAAGGTAATAAACACAGGTCTAATTTTTTTCCCATTGTTTTTTTTTTTTTTTTTTTGGATACGATGTGAAATTGTCTCTCAATTAAAATACCGGTTGATTAAAAAACATTGTTTATATATATATTTATATATTTTTTTCATTTTCTTTCCAATATGTCATTTCTTTTCCACAAGAGGGCACTCCTAAAGCATCAGTGGTCGTGCTCCAGGTCACAGTCTGATTTATTTAGCACTATAAAGGTGGCTTTAGTTGATTCCTCTGTTGCCCATTGGTATAAACTGCAGTTTATTTATTTTTTAAGCAACAATTCTTTCTTTTTTTAATGTTCCAGTTTCTATTGACAATTATTAAACTATACTTCAGTGTAGTGGTTGTATATCATGGATAAATCTTAATTTAATGAATTAAACGTATCTTTCAGTGAAATTCACATTTTATATTCCCCCCCAAAAAAGTGACATTTATGAATTCCACATTGTAGATCCATACCATACAAACTTGACAGCAAAGTAACAAATCAAAGTGTAATATAAAAAGTGTTAAGTTAAACCAGATAGATGTAAGCCAGTGGACTGATGAGGTTCCAAGCCGTCCCATGTGTTAAGAAGTTAAAGGGGGGGAGTAACCTGGCATGTTCGTGATCCGGTTGACTGAGTTGAACCATTTCACCGGGATGGATAAGTGATAAGACATCCAAATAATGGTGTCCTTGTGTTGCTGATAAAGTCGCAGTGTGTGTGTGTGATGCGTAGCCTATTAAAAGTTCCCGAGAACTGGCAAGAAAACTTACCAAATAAGAGTGAGACACGTTCACCGACACATCTTAAAGTAATTTAGGCTGCCTGGTGAAACGTAGCACAATAAAATGTTTATTGTTCATTGTGGTCAGAAAATCTGCTATTTCTGCATTTACGGCTTCTGTTATTTTCTGGTTCCCGCACATCTTTATAACACTTCCCACGGTCCAATTGTTTTCTTCCGTCACACCCCCAAACAAACCCACGGCTTCGTGTTCACGCACAAAGACCACGTGAACCGGCGCAACACAGAGGCGCAAGTTTCTCAAATCTGCGCGCGCTTTTCTACGAGTTTACTCCAGCTCCTGTGACGTCACAGACGCGACGACTCGCGGTATCCACGGAGACCGCTGTCGCGTTCGAGGAACCCGCGGAAATCCACTCAGAAACCAGAGTTTTTTCCACCCACTGTTATGTAACAATGCCCACGGAGCTCGGTACATGATTAATGGTACGTTTTTATATTGATATGGATTATCAAAAATTAATCAATCTATGGGATACTATTTTAAAGTGATTTCAATTAAAAACATGAAACATTACAGTTACTTTTCACCATTGTTTATTTGTTTGTACATTGTGACATTTCTACTTTAAATGAAGTAACTTGTTTGAATACTTTATATATAAACAAACTTTTTTTAGTTTCCTTGGTTACAGCTCAGTCTTCCTCTGTCCTCTGTCATGCGCACTGGGAGGCAGAGAGAGAAAGGTGGGTCGTCGTGAGCTGGAATTTCCTCCCGACTACTGGAGCCGAGTCTTCACGTGCGCTCGTGTGTAAATTCCGTGTGTGAGCCGACAGACCCCGCCTCTGCACGGGAGAGGAGTTTCCCCTCCCACCGGAGTGCATAAAAGTTTAGCCTCAAGTCCATGTGAGATTATTTGTGAGAAATTATCAAGGAGGGCTACTGAGTCGCTTAGATTGTATTTGATTTATCTCAGGGTCTCGGTTGAATACGTCGTATTTATAAAATCAAAACACAACAAATAGGCAGATCAACAGCAGCTTCATTCAACAGGTTTGAAAGAAGAAGGATTTTAACGCGACTGGACTAACAGCTACAACTGATAATGTAAGTGTTGACTCCGAACTAATGCTAGAATGTTTTTTTAAATATTTTTGTGGCATTTTATGAGGTCAATATTGTATTTTATTAGTTTGTAAGCAACTCTAAAAACCGGTGTCTAGGTTAGGCTATATGTCTATGTAGTCTATAATATTATGTGTAGGCTACTCTACTTTTCTGTCTATATATAGGCGAGTCCATTTTTTCAGTCCTACAATGTTTACAGCACTAACAGCGTCCACTAGCCTATTCATATGGCCTGAAGTTATATGGGTTTATATCTACGTTTACATTTCACTTCAGGTTTCAGTTCATCGTTCAAAACTTGACCCCAAAAATAATAATCAGAAGTCGTGCAGGCTTCTTGTCACAGAGTTGTTTCTAGGCTACATGAGTGTGTGCGGTGACGGTGAGGGAGGTCAGCCAGGTTGAAGTCAGTGACAGCCCAGTTTGACTAGGTCGACACGAGCTCCAGCCTCACGTGGAGCCCTGTAGTAAACTGGGCTGGGTCTCTTCCGTCGAGCCGGTTCCTCATGCGAGACTCCCGCCACAGCTTTGAATCGCTCCTCCTCGCCCCGCCCCCCTCTGAAGTCACGTAGCGTGATGTGTAAGGACAAAAAACTGATGGGGGGGGGGGGGTCTCTAAGTTGTGCTCCCCACATTTTTGTGCACCACTTTACCCCACATAGATGCAGATTTTATTTATTTTATTTTATTTTATTTTAGATTTAGGACCCAGTTTTATCAGATGTATCCCAATGAGGACTCCCCACCTGACTTCAGGACAGGTCCACAGTTATGTAACAGTGGGTGGAGAGGGATGATTAAAACACACTAATCCACTCACACACAGTCTCTGAGGAGGTTTCTAGCAAGTGAAGCCTTAAAGTCTTAAAATATAGCAAATGTACTGAAAGTCCCTCAAGGGCCTCAGACCCCACTTAGTAGCTAAACTGCTGCCAGTCATCCAGTCATTTAGTGTCTGACTTTAATCTCTGACATTTTTACCGAACTTACTTTAATTCCTGTATTAAATAGCAATAACCCTGTGAAAATCACATTAATACACCATTTACTATTTGTTACCTCGTGACTAAGTTTTCAGACACATACTAATGTTATAATGAACATAAAAAGTAAGAAAATATAAAGCATTGTTTAATTGCCACATGTGATTTAAAATAGCTGTCAGTCCAAGTTATACTTGAATTAGTGTCTGGCTGTGATTATGTGGTGGGTTAACAAACAGTGTAGTCATAGACTGCATCATATCAGATTTGTTTCCCCTTATCCCCGTGTAAAACCAGAACCGTTTCTGTAGATAATCAGCGACGTTAATCTTCATTCGTGTCTCCCATTTTATCATTATTCGAATTACAGTGGACTGGGACGGGCTTCTCTTGTTTGTTCCCTCCAATAGGAATCCCGCCCAGCCCTTCACGGATGACAGTAATGATGTATTATTCTCCCGAGACACAGCTGACTCCCTCACGTGGCTCTTACAGTGAAGCGACCACGATCGTATCACCCTTTATGCCTGGAATGATTTTGCATACGAGCGCAGTGAACTGTAGATGGTGATGACACTGCCACCTGGCGGTGACTGTCTGCAGCGATAACAAACCTCTGCCGAGGACTTGTTGTTACATGTCTGTGAGATTATGTCCAGGCATGTACCGGTGATTCACAGAGGAGGGCTCAGCCAGTCACCGGCTGCTCGCGTTGTTATATAGAGCCTCCGCGCGGACACAGGTCCGAGATGCTCTTTTGTTTTCACCGAGGAAGCTTAACCCGATTAGAGCCATGGTAGGACGGATTTCTACTTTTAAATTTGAGGCGGTTAAAATTAACTTCAGTTTTGTTGAATTTAAGTTTTTTTTTTTAACGTTGATTCAAAATATTTTTCTTCCTAATTTCAGTAATTGGATTAGTGTTGCTGTTCAGCTTTCCTATTGATCACTTGGGCGAAATCAGTGCAGCCTTTATCTGTACAAAATTCATTTTGATAATTGCTTAGTTGTTTATACATGTGGGCAGATTAAGATCAAAGTTTTCAGCAGCTCTGAGAATAATAAAGGGCCACCGTCACTCTCTCAGTGTCCAGCAGCAGCTTTTCCAACTGACCGCTGGTCTTTCCTCTGGGTCTCTGTCTCTGCAGTGTAGAACGATGGCTACTCACAAGCGGACCGTGCTCGCGCTGGGGAAAGGCCCCGCACGACGAAACCTGTTCGGCCCAATCCACCGGGAGCAGCTGCATGCGGAGTGCCGGGAGGCCCTGCGGAGAGACCTGGAGGAGGCCACGCAGCGCTGGGGCTTCGACTTCCTCCTGGACGAGCCCCTGGAGAGCAGCGACTTCCGGTGGGAGTGCTTACCAGGCGCCGAGGTGCCGCTGCCCTACAGGTCCTGTACGCTCGGTGTGAGACGGGCGGAGGCAGCAGTTAGGCCCGCACCCAAGGGAGCAGTTCCGCCCAAGGGAGGAAGGGTGGGGTCGCCCCAGAATGACAAGGAGAACATCCCGTGTTCGCCGGAGAGGTGGGCGCTCAACCAGGAGGACCTGGAGAAAACACCGGAGAGGAGAGGGAATACGGGGCTGAAGAGGAAGCAGACAAACATCACAGGTACAGGTTTGGATATTCTAAGTGTGAGCGAGTAGAGGTGTCATTTCACGTGGATTTGCACGAGTTTAACTTCCCGTTCTTTATCCCAACAGATTTCTATCAGGCCAAAAGACGAGTGGTTGGGATGCCACGCAAATCTGGCGAGTGAGTTTTGGGTGCAGATTTACTGCAACGGTGCCAATACTCCAAGAGAGCCACACAGACAGTGCTACACTCAGGAACGCTACGCTCTGCACAGACTTCTGCAGTCACTCATCAGGGGGTTTTGTACCCAGTGAACAATCTGACAACAGAAGGGACCTCAGCTACACTTTATTACTATAAGGTTAATTCGATTAGGGTGCTGTATTCACTCTGAGGGGGGAGGGGGGTGTTTTTCCCAGGGGCAAGGAGGGGACATTTGAGCAGAGAAGATTAACGGTAATCTCTGGAATCAGTAGGTTTATACTCATTTAGATCGTGTGGATGCCAAAGTGTCGGCGGACATTTCCTATTGTACAATCCACAGTGCTGAAAACGCTGTTTTGTAGGCACTGTACCTCTTGCAGTGCAGAGATATGATGAATGAACAAGTTGCTGCGAATCATCCTGTCTTATAAGGAAAATAAGGTGTGGCAGTGACAAAACTGCAGAATGAGTGTAAATGGTAGAGAATGGATGGAGCCCTTTGGTTGCTTTGTTTAAATCCACTATTGTTTTTCTTCTAATCATGAGGCCTAGGAATCTCTGGGGTTTTTTCCCAAAAAACATTTATCATACTTTGTTTATCCAGATGTACAGTTGTCTTTTCTCTACCACCATGTGCTCATTGGAAAATGCTTGAGGAGTTCTGATGTACTGTACGTGCAGTGGCTTGGCTTAGATTATTAACGACAGAAGTGTCATCATGTCCGCTTCCGTCCCTGTGTCCGATTGGTTTTCAAATCTCCACACGTGCCCACACTGACATGCACAGCGCCAAAATAGTGTAGGTTAGGATAGTGTAGCAACACGTCTTTGGATCACTTAAAAAAAATATATATTTTTTTAATTTACTTAGATATATATCAGACTCTATAGAGTTTAAAATAGTACTGTTCAGAAGCATTATCACAAAAAAAACATTGCAGTATTGCACTTACATCTGATAGGTGGTGTAATGTATCTGAAGCACCCGGGTCAGAGTACCTTTGTGGCTATTCGTTATTTAAGGACAATCAGAAGAAAGTGTTCTCAGAAGCTAAAGTATTACATACTAAGCTAAAGTGAAGTGCTTTATTCTTTTATATTTGTCAATACGGTGCAATTATAACAGTCAATTATAATCTGCCTAAAAGAAATAGTGTGTTTGTTCGTGACACTTATTTATATCTATGTTGGCCAACCCTGCTGCTATTGGTTACCTGAATGGGTGTCAAACAAGGTCACTGTCATGCTAATCCTTATAGTTTAGATCTGTTCAAATAACAGCATCACCCCAAACAACAAATGCACTTCTGTTTGTTGATGCTTGTGCACAGGTCCTACATATTGTTTTTATGTTAAAAGCTACAAGATCTATCCTTATTTATTGTGAGATATTATGCCATGTCTTAATTTAGTTTTTGTTTAATTATAAGAATTCCAAATCCCAATAAAATGTTCAAATGAAAGTTATTTTGTGGATGTCTTGCTTCATTGTGGTCTCTACTTCGTTTGATCCTTTATGCAAGAGTGTGTGTGTGTGTGTGCGTGTGTGTGTGAGAGGGACAGTCTTATCTAATCTGATGATTAAATATGTGAAATAGCGTAATATTGTGTAATATTTATTCTTTGCAACATTGGTAGAAGAAGTATTCAGATCCTTTACCAAAGTAAAAACATTCTTGAAAAAGTTATATATCACAATGTTTTTTTTATTATTACAGATATATTTTATGCATAATGAGTACGCTATATATCAAGTAGAAGTATGTGTAAGGAATGTGAGACTTTTATTTGTGAAAGAATATTTATTTATGGTGCAATCCTATATTGACTTAAGTAACAGATCTGAACCCTTTCTTCACTGGTATTCAGTCTATGGGTTGAGGTCACTTCTGTTCCACTGGTACTTTAGTGTGTGTTTACTGGAAAACACCCACTTGTCTTGCTATATTTTAAAATCACAGAAAGTACCAGAACCAGAATGTCCATATATTATAATATTAAAATATTGTATTTTTGATTCTTTGTCATCAACTTTGTTTCAGGTGTAGAGAGTTAACAGGGGTGTTTTTGGTGCCCCGTAGTGCTTAATGGGTTTTTATTCTTAAACATCCACTTAAACAGTAGTGGAACACAACATATAAGTGCATTTACTCAGGTTCTATACTGAAACACAATGTTGTGGTAAAACTGTACTTTTTACTTCACTACATGTATTTGTAGCTGGTACTAGTTATTAATGTTTTTCTGATTCTGACTCAACATCCAAAACTTACGATCAGCTCATAAAATGTGACAAATTGTTATAAATTAAATTACCCAACATAATGTAGTTAAACTCAGTAAAATGCTACATGTACTTTTAGATGGATGCATTAGTAATAATTCTATAATTTATATACAAATAACAATATAAAGGGCATTTGTACTTTTGATACTTAAAGTACATTTTGCTGATGACATGTGTACTTTTACTAAGTAACATTTTCAATGCCTACCTTTTGCTTGTAATGAGTATTTCCGCACTGTTGTACTTCTTACCACTGCACCTGAATGCCTGGATTTTTTTTATGTCATACCCTGGATGAAGGCTTTTTACCCCCATCTTTAAATTGTATTTCAGGTTTCTTTTTTAAGATGGTGATGACAGCTTTGTTATATCTAAGTTTAGTGGACATCCCTTGACAGACACACACTGACACACATACCAGCACAGAGAGAGATTTAAAGTTGGCCCTAAGTAGCTCAAACACCACGCTTCTTCCCCCCTCGTGTAGAAGACAAATGAGGAGAGTGAGTCACTGCTCAGACAGACACTGTGTACTTTGGCACCACATCACTGCAGCCCCACATCGGCGCACACTGGGTGTATGTGTTTGTATTGGGCGTTTAGGGGATAAAAGGCCCGGAGCAGGCCCTGCTGTGTTCCCTCCTCCCTCCCTCCCTCCCTCCCTGTGCCTCTCCTCTGGCCTCAGCAGCACAGAGGCACCTGCACGCCTGCGCTAACCTCTCCCATCCCCCCGCCCATTTCCCTCCATCATCTGTCCCTTAGATCCCACATCCATTATAGGGCAGGACAGCTAGCATTTGCATTTAGACTGAAAGAGAAAGAGAACAAGCGGGAGAGAGGTAAGAGAGTGAGCGAGAGGGAGGCGGAGGGAGCATATGACACAAAGGAGAGGGAGGGAGAGAAATAGAACAGAGAGAGAGAGGGAGAGAGGGAGTGGGAGGCTGCAGATATCGATGGCATCAACAATGGAGCATTAGGATCCAGTGAGGTGAAAGTCAGCCAGACAACGGCTGAGGGTAAAGATATTTGAGGAGGGGGGCTCCTCCTCGGTGAGCTCAGGGGGAGGAGGAGGAGGAGGGAGGAGGAGGAGGAGGAGGAGGAGGAGGATGGGCCTCGAACACAGACGTGCAATGGCACTGCAAAAATTGGATTAAAGCAGTATGGTAACGTTTCTAATTTAATTTATTACTGTGCAGCTTGTGTCTCATCCTCATGTGTTCGCATCCACGCTTGTTGGCATCCATCGGCCATCTCTCATGTCACAGTGCATCTCCTGCCGAGTGAGGAAGGCACAGGCATGCCCCCCCGTCCTCTTGTTTTTATGCCATAGACATCTGTCATCTCCATCCTCATCACAGCCCGGCTTCTCTTCCGACCTCCGGGAGCCTTTTGATTCATCGCCGGACAATCACCCCGTGCGCCTTTCAAAAGACACCGTTAGATTTGAGCATCTGCTCTGTGTTGTTTTTGTTGTCTGTTCTCAACCATGTCGGACATTGCATCGCCTCCATATGAGCCTACTGCATAAGCATCTCACTTTCTCTGACAAGATCAGGAAATGATTAACCACCAGGGACTGCAGTCATCTGTTTGTTTTCTCTCTCCAATAGAATGTGATTGTAACCTACTTTGTTTTTTAAAAAATTGTAGCACAGTCAGTATTATAATATAGGCTATATATATATAATAGTAGCACGAGGAGCTTGTGCTCATTTCACACTGTCACACAAATAAAATGTATATAAATCCTTGCAGCGTCCAGCCTGGAGAAATTAGAGAAGTGCTACGAGATGTAAGGTATCATGTGTTTGCCTGAGCTCATGTTTGCAGGGTCTGATTACACTGTTTTGACGTCAGGAAGGGGGTCATTAACGATCCCGCCATCTGCCACGCTACATAGAGATAATACTGACCAGGGGATACCCTCATGTATCAATGAAGGGTCGGCACTGGGCTCATTATTTAAAGCGAGTTAAAGGCAGACAGACATTTAGGTTGACAGAATGATCCAGAACACATATGAAGAGATTTACATACATGGACGCGACATAGAGCATTTTTAATTAGACCATGACCAACATTTCATCATCATTATCATAACCGTCACCAGCTACACACGTCACGGTTTTAAATGTGCTAGCCTTTTTTAGCCGTATTATTCTTCATCTATACACAATGTATTTTTAAAAGACAGGTGTTTTAAGGTAACTTATTTATACTGAAGCTGAGTTTCTGAGGCTGTGCAGGGCAGGAAGCAGTGTAATTATGGATCATCTAATTAATGCATGATGGCCTTTCTGTGTACTCTCTGGTGCCTCCACCAAATCAATTATGGGCATTACCACCAGCGGCGGAGAGTAACTAACTGCAAGTACTCTGAAGAAGTCTTTATTTTAAGAGTCCTTTATTCCTTAATCATTTCCAAGAAGTTTCCTCCGACGCACTCTGTAATTTGATAATAATTATACAGCAAAGGGACAGTTACTTGTTGAGTTCATCAGCATTTGTTGATTCCCAAATGCTTTTCCTTCAAAGAAAACTGCTCCATTTAAACCTACTGTTAATTGTTCATTTTTCATGTGAAACTTTAATCCTTGAGATGTTGAATTGTATATTTGTCTGGTCACAAATATCACATGTTTGCATGCTCAGCTGACCTGCTGGGCCTGACTACAAGACTCTCTGGGTTACAGTAAAACAAATTGTTTGAGTTGAAGGATTTGTCTAAAAGTTTTCCCCTCCTATAAGTAGTTCCAAATTGGAGTTATGGAGTTAGAGTGGTTTCCAGGACACTTCTAGGCGTTACAGATATGTGACATGTTGCCTTACCTAATCTTGGAAAGCTGAAAACTAACAAGGAACCCACAGTTTGTCTGTTATGTCATCATTAGATATTCTGTTTAAGTTTGAGATCAACCTTTTCAAAAAGAAAGGAAAAATATTTACAGTCAGAATGTAACATTGGCCCTTTCACGGTGCCCATTAGTCAGAATAATTTTCCTTTGTACTTGTTAGAAAGTCATGTTAATAGTACTCTATCTGTAGTAGTTTTAGTACTCTGATTTGCCCCTGTGCCATCTCATCCCCTCAGCTGGACAAGAGCGAGGTGGCAACTCTAGGCCTACCCTCCACCACCAGCCATGGAGGTTCTGACAGTAACATCAGTGCGGACGGAGCGGCAGCAGCGTCTGGGGTCATGGCAGGGGGTGCTGAGTGTTCAGGGGTTGGCGAGCCACAGCGGACGCGTGCTGCCTTGGAGCACCTGCAGCAGAAGGTTCTGAAGGTCACCGAGCAGATTCGCGTGGAGCAGGAAGCCCGCGACGACAACGTCGCAGAGTACCTGAAGTTAGCCCACAACGCAGACAAACAGCAGGCGTCCAGGATCAAGCAGGTGTTTGAGAAGAAGAACCAGAAGTCAGCACAAACCATCGCACACTTGCACAAGAAACTAGAGCACTATCACAAAAAACTAAAGGAGATAGAACAGGTAGGTGTGTGTGTGTGTGTGTGTGTGTGTGTGTGTGTGTGTGTGTGTGTGTGCAGTTTGTATATGAACATGTCATATCTTTACATGGAGCTATTTATCTACTGTGACTGTTTTGAATAATTATCTCATGGCTGACTTAAACAAGTGCTGAACTATTTTTGTGAGGACAGTTGAGTCCAAATATAGGCTGGTGATTCTCATCTGCTAACGCTTATTTAAACCAATGCATCATCCTGTGTCTCACCTAATTCTCTACAGGGCCTGCTTTCCTATCTGTTTTCCTACAGTTCTCCCCCTTTAACCTCTATCCTACCTTTGAGATCCTCTACTTCTCTGCTTCCTCATTTCTCTCCCCTCTCTACAGAATGGACCAGCCCGGCAGCCTAAGGATGTCCTGCGCGACATGCAGCAAGGATTAAAAGACGTTGGGGCCAATGTTCGTGCTGGAATAAGTGGTTTCGGAGGTGGAGTAGTTGAAGGGGTCAAAGGTGGCGTATCTGCCCTCACTCACACAGCCGTGGTCTCCAAGCCAAGAGAGTTTGCCAGTCTTATCAGGAACAAGTTTGGCAGCGCAGATAACATTGCTCACCTAAAGGACACACTCGAGGACGGAGTCGGGGGCCACTCTGACGACACCCCCACGCCTCGTGCCCTGAGTGGAAGTGCCACTCTGGTCTCCAGCCCAAAGTACGGCAGTGACGACGAGTGCTCCAGCGCCACGTCCGGCTCCGGAGCAGGCAGCAATTCGGGTGGGGCGGGGGGAGGAGTGGGGTTGTTAGGTCCAACCATGGGGAGTCCCAGGCTGGACGGGCACCACCACCACCACCATCACATGCACAGTTCTTGGGACTCTCTACTTGAGGGCCTGCACGAGATCAAAGCCAGCCAGGCGCACATGGAGGACGCCATCGAGGACATGAAGGGCCAGCTGCAGAGCGACTACTCCTACATGACACAGTGCCTGCAAGAGGAAAGATACAGGTACACATCCAAACAAAACAAACACATTGACGGTCACACTTATGGACGCTGGTGTATTCAGTACAGTCTTCACAAAGTAGCTGACTCGATGGATCAGGCTGACAATATTCTATATTTATGTTGTCAACTCACCCCATGAAAAGACCAAAACCAACAGCACATCAGTCCATTCTCAATACCTCCCTTCTCTTTCTGTGGCTTTTAGCTCTAAGCCCATTGTTCCTATTGAAGATGTAAATCTTTAAAACGAGTCAAAAATATATATTCTTTCATAAATATATATATTTAAAATAAAGTAATATACAAATCATTTCATTTCATAGCTGGCCACTGTAGTTTTTGGAAAACCTCATTCAAACAGGAGTAAATAGTGAATTTGTTGGGAACTATTTTCAGCCACGTATTAATACACATTTGGTGCTTGAGCAAATATTTACAGCTACAATGAACTCAAAATAAACTACAGGGCCCATGTTCATGTTAATGAAGGAACATTTCAGCCAGTGCAACAGTGTGTCTCGGTTATGTGTTTAATAGTGTTAATAGTTTATAGTTCATACTATGGCACAGAGGAATAAGATATATCAGGCTTTGAGTACACAGACAATACTTGCTTTAGGAGACAGTTTAAGAGATGAAGTTTGAATTTGTCAGGATCTTTTGCAGTATTTTCAGTATTTTTGTGTGTGTTTGTTCCGCATATTCAGGTATGAGCGACTTGAAGAACAGCTGAATGACTTAACAGAGCTGCACCAGAATGAGATGACTAACCTCAAACAGGAACTCGCCAGCATGGAGGAAAAAGTGGCCTACCAGTCCTATGAGCGAGCAAGGGACATTCAGGTAAAAATCTGCTACATTACTTTAAATCCTCTGAAAACGTGGCTTCAAATCTGCCACACTATTCCAACAGACCCCACCCACTTTAAACCACTGAGAAGAGCCCAGAAAAAAATGCAAATACAGAAATCTCTCATCTGAAATAATCAAAACTGGTCTAACTTTGGCAGGAAACAGTTTGTTCATGTAGGAAACCATGATTCATAGTGAAACGCTGGTTTCAGGGACTTTAAAAACACGCTATTGAGGAAAACAAATCCCTCTGTGTTTACTCTGTGTGTTTGCACATACAGGAGGCTGTGGAGTCGTGCTTGACCCGCATCACCAAGCTGGAGCTGCAGCAGCAACAGCAGCAGGTCGTCCAGTTGGAGGGAGTGGAGAACGCCAATGCTAGAGCTCTGCTGGGCAAACTCATCAACGTCATTCTGGCGCTCATGGCCGTGCTGCTGGTCTTTGTCTCCACCTTGGCCAACTTCATCACCCCGCTGATGAAGACCAGAGCCCGGGTAGCCGCCACCGTCCTGCTGACCTTGCTGCTCTTTGTCCTGTGGAAGCAGTGGGACTTTGTGGAGCCGTGGCTGTTGCCCAGCTGAGCTCCCTGCGTGAAAGAGGTGAAAGAGACTCCAGAGGGGACCAGAGCAGAGAGTCAGGGGCGGGTTTTCAACTCAGTCACCACCACGGAAGGAGGCAGAGACTGAAATAGAATGAAAGCCACTGCACTTGTTCCCCGGAGTGTAAAGGTGGAGCATCTGAGGACAAAACATAGCACTTTTAGCTAAGGAGTGGACAAAATTGGGCTGACAAAGAGTGTTGAGAGGTGTTTACAGTGAGAAAGAAGAAGAAATTCTCTGCTTGTCAAGTGACAAAAGACATCATCTCATCTCCCCCAAATCTATTGGTGTTGATGACCAATCATCAATTGCATTGCTGTCACCAAAAACTGAGTTTCTTGCAAATCTTTGGATCGTCTTTTTCTAATTATTTATGATACATGAATTGCAAAGACTAGAGCAACTTACAATGACTTTTAAATGCTGATCATGTTAGTTGTAACCTTCATGTTGAAGCTATAGTATATTTGGGAGGAAAAGGTTATTTTCATGAATGTTATGTCCTCATGCATGTCCTTATATGTGCACTAAGATGCATCTAGCTGGCATGGGTTAACATTTCCATAGTGAGTAAATGAATCTTCTATAACTGCCATTTTTTTCAGAAATACAGTGCAGATATGTTGTATCTCAGCTGTGTCATTCCTGCTTTGTTTCATATCCCGTTCTGGTGTTGAATCATTGCTTTTAGATGCATTTCTTTCTTTCTGTCAAATGAACTGGTTTAAAAAAAAACTAAAAAGCTGATATCTGCAACAAATTCACCATGATGATTCAATTGCGTGAAATCTGTTCTGTCCAAAAATGCTACTTCACAAGCATTGTAGAACTGCTACTATCCACGGTGTCAAATTAACTGGCATGTCAAATTGTAACGTTTATATCCAGTTTGCAAAAAATAATTATTGCTGTTTTATTAAACAATGTAACAAATAAATTATTTCATATATTAGGCTGACCTTGGATATATTATCATCATCCTTTTTGCTGGGGCTTTGTGATTGAAATGTTCTTAGGATGGGTAAAAGGGCAACATCTTCCATCACATAAGATAAAGAAATAGTGGTACTACTTTCTAATAGGTCACCATTTATTACGGGTTTATAGGTTGTAACTAATGGCTTTCTTATTAATAGTTAATAAAATATTTTCTAAAGCTATATGAATCTGTTTTAAGTCATTAATAAGAACATCGTTTTTCCAGTTGCCAGTTTGTGAAAAATCCTGTAGACTGATTGGACCGTATGGCCACTTACCTTTCGAAAAGGTCTGCAGAGGATCTGGACCAAAATCCATTTAATAAACAACTTAAGCATTCACTTATGGATTACCAACATGCTGTATATAACTGCATTATTACCTAATAGAAAGGATAAACACAGGTCCAAATTATGTTTCACAACCTGGCAACACAAAATTGTATTAATGTCTTATTACTATAAAGCATTAGCAAATGATGTATTTGCTACCAATAAAGCGATTCGTTACAACTTGTAAACCCTTTATGAATGGTTTCTTATTAGATCGTGGGTACGGCTGAATTTAAATTAATAGCACATTAACTTAATACTATAAAAGAAATAACTGATAATGAATAGAATAACGGTTAAATAAGTAATTACATCAATATGAAACTGCATGACACTGCTGACTTTACATAGTGTGACAGAAATACAAAGTAATGCTTTAATTAAATACAGCTGTTCATATTTCACTGCCAATTACACGGAGGACACAGTGCTAATCCAGTGAAATGTTCTCATTTTAAAGTGAAACTATGTCACTTTTGTTAAACAGCGGCCACTCCGGCTACAAACGATGATATGGGAAAATGCTAAATGCTCATTTTCTGGTTAGCTAAAATGCTAAGCTATTGCTATGACAACAGAGAAGATCAGTCATAAAGTCAGTGAATTGATGCCATACAGCAATATTTACCGTATACTTGCGAACATTAGCCTCATCGCTCCAGGAAAGGCTGTACAGCTGAAAAAAAAACTTGCATGTATTGAAATAAGCATTTTATTGCTTATGATAATTTTTCATTTGTAAGAGGAAGACTGTTGTTTCTCGAGAAGTCACACAATCTCGCTTTAAACAGTCTCAAATCACCAACACAAGTAATAAAATCTTACAAACAATACATTGTGGTTTATCTTACACTGTTCACTGCTAAGAAGATAAATAATCCCCAGAGATTATTTAAGTTTAATGCACTTTAATCAGCAGCATCTTTCTCCAGACGAGATTACATTTATTCTAGGTTTGAAATTGGGGGTTTCAGATGAGAAGAGCATCCATCTGCTGATCCTGTGGATTATTTCAGATCTACTTCACTGTATCCACTTCTGTTATGATGCTATATTTGTGAAAATATATGCCAACACATTTTTTCATATGTACCTCTTCTCATCTTCCTATAATGCCATTTACACGTTACAGACACTGACGGTTACGTGAGTGAGACTACATACAAAATCCTCATAACATGAATGAACCCTCCTCCATTTTTTAAGACATTCTGAAATTATCATTCTGAAATGAATACAAGTTTTTTTTTTAAACATTTCAAATTTGCTTCGTCTTTTTAATAATTACTGTCAGGCAAAACCCATATGACCATTACATTTATGACAGGTATTCTTACAGTACAAGACAGAACTCAATGGGATCAGAGTCAGTGGCATGGCCACACCTGACCACTAAAAAGTAAGACATTCATCGTCATTAGATTGTTCCAACTTTTACAGAGAGTTCACAAATGTATTTTGCATTTGACTCGTATCAAACACAACAGTTTTTCTTGATTACCTAGCAAATTCTAAAGACCTTGATATAAACAGCAGAGTAGAAAAAAACATTGTATAACAAGCTGAAGAATTCCTGATTTTATCTTAATTTCCTGTCAAGATGCAAGATGTACAATATATTGCTTTCAGGTGCTCAACTCAAAATGGGTACCCCAAGTCTCCCAGAAACACATTCTTCAGTATCGCAGTCTGCCCTTTACACTCGCTTTTCCATCTCCTGCAGTTAAAACCAAAGGTGCAGCGTCTCCGGCCCAGGCTCACACTAGTCTAACCGTTAAACCACAGGGGGAGCTGCCATTTAAAGAAGATACAGGAGCTAAAAGACGAACAATCACAAAGATAGGACCAGCAATATTAGCCCCTCCTCAAAAGTGCAGCTTTCCATCGCTCATCGTCAATCAAGTGTCTGAAACTCGTACTTCTTGCTTCTTTTCATCGAAGTGAAACGTAGAATGACTACAAAATAAACTAAATCTATTCCTGTTCACTGAGAGAGCAGGACACAGTATCCAGTCACAGCAGTACACTTGAGGAGAGGACATGATGAAATACAAATGACACAGGGATGAGTATTAAGTGTTGCCAGACCTGACATTTCACAATAATTAAAAAAGCTGAACAGAAGGCAACGCAGAGTCTGGACTTTAGTCTGTTCTGTCACTAGGATTCATTTCATTCACGTGGAACTACAATGATTTTGAAAGATGTACCTCTCGCTGAGTGCATTGGCATTAAATCTAGTTGTATATAAAACTTACATGAACTGCATTATTGTCCAAAATCCAGACTCCGAGTTGCCTTTGAATGTAAAATGCTGTCTCAGGTGAGCGCCTGATTGGTTCCAGACTCAACAGACGTGAGCCTGATTGTTTTTAAAAACACAGACACACAACTTGGTGTTTAGCAGGACAGAGTCTGACCTGCTGCCACAGTCTTCAGGCCATTAACCAAAATGCTGGTCCCACAGGCCGAGAAACCTGTGGCCTCATTTATGAAAATATTTTCATCTTCTTTTTTGTTGTTAAAATCGAACGTAATCCAAAGATGTTCATTCGAATATTTTAATTCAACTTTACCAATTATCTTCCTTGGCAACGTTACATTTATACCATTACTATAAACTTTCTCATTTGGATTTTGCTGCTAAGATTTTCACCTCGACTTATGATTGTTACTGTCCTACTGCCCTCATTGCCATCTTTTTTTAGTAAATCATTTTAAAGTGATTGTTTAATGACATCTGGGACAAACATCGGAGAACATTCTCATAAATGCAGCCTTCAGTTGCTGCGTACAGGTCGACATCACAGCGAGAGGTACCTAGGCAGACCTCTGGGTATAGAAGAGAATATAGGCCTGAGTGTTGCACAGTTCCTCCACACTGCAAACCTTCATCTCAGAGTCGTTACAGTGGACCCAGAAACCTGAAGACGCAAAGACAGAAACAAGGGTTAAATATGCAGCCGGACAACGGGACTTCATGAGTTGATGAGAATCGAGTCTCTTCCTCACCTCCTTCTGTATTGTAGCAGTATGCGGTGTAGTGCCCTGAGCCGAAGCCTTTACCGTGATGCATAACTACAGCAGACAGATCGTAGGTGTAGCCTCCTCTGTGGACAGAGTGACCTGAGCCTGTGCAGCAGTATGGTTTGATGTTCAGAACTTGGTCAAAGGCCACATGGACGCCGATTTTCTCCCTATGGTTCCGCCCCGACCATCTGCCATGCAACAGGAACTAGTTAGCGCCACATGGACTCACAAGCATCGTAATAAACATAAATGCTCCTGTACTTCAGCTACAAAAAAACAAGACAAGACTGTGATTCTCAAACTGCTATAAATGCTAACATTTTAATTTGAAGTAAAGATGATAAGAAAATCAGCCTGTAGAGAGACTTGCCTGAAGCGTTTGAGGTGCAGCCGTAGAACCTGAGGTAAACGGTAGATCAGAAGCTGCTTACGTGCCTCTGACAGAACTAAGGGTTTGTGGGATGACTTCCGTCTTCTTTCTGACAAACCATGAAACAATGAGATGGTGTTTAATCCACAAATCAATTCCAATGAATAGTAGCGATGTGAGGCTTTGTTTTAGTGCAGAGGCGACGCTTTCTTACAACATATCAGGCTTTGCAAGCAGATTAAACATTATGTGTGGCTGTCAGCCTTGTTTTCAAGTCGCTGCCTCCTGCGGGGCTGTCAACAGTGGACTAACACTCCTCACTCCACCAACAAACCAATGTCCTCACTCCGTGCTCGGTCACTCAGAGGAGAAGGGATGGCCCACTGCTGGAGGCGCTGCCTCTCAGTCAAAACTGAATGAACTGAATGAACTGCTTAAAATGCAGAATCCTTATAAAGACATTTTTAACTCTGAAAACTGAATTTGAAATGACATCTTCAATTCAATTCAAACAATTTTTGTGACAAAGACCATGTTTTTTTTGTACATTTATTTATTTAATTTAGGAGTTTTTACAATTGGAATTCATGTCATTCAAACTAAATCGCTCCGGGCACTAATGTCTTCTGCACTCAAAGTCCAGTTTCCTTTTCTGATGGAACTTTATTTGCATAACACAGCATTATTAAGAAAGCCTTTTGTTTAAATGTATATATAGTAATAAGACAGAATCAGATTTTAAAATCAAATGATCAGTTAAGTATAGTTAAATTGTGGGCAGGTATCATGAATTCATTCAGATTTCTCTAACTCCAGTTGTAGAGGGCAAAACTTACCAGATAAGAAAAGAAAAATTACGTTTTGAAAATGTTTTCAAAAACTTTGCTTTGCATTGTTTTAAAGATTGCACTAACTGTTGCAGTGGTTGCAGGCATAGATCCTGCCTTCGAGAGCCTCCATCTCCGTAAACTTGGACAGCATCTCAGTGAGGGTGCAGCTGCGCTGGTAAGCTGTAGAGCCTGAGCCTTTGCCTATGCTGTGGTATCGCTCCGGAAACTCCAAAGACAAATCCCAGAATGGCTCCACTGTGTTAGACTTGTGCTTACAGGACAGACACGTCACCTAAAAATACACAGCGACAAGACAAGACAAACAGGTGAGTGACTCCAGAAGTTCAGTGGGTGGGATAGGTTTATATCAGGGATGCAGCATCCTGATTGTCTTCTTTTGTTTTGTGATATTTACATTTAAAAGCAAATGACTATTTTGAATCTACAATCACACTTCAGTTATAAGGAGTTGTCGTGTATTATATTAAAATTTCTTGGCTTCGCTCTTTCAAATGTTGTGAGTTTAAATGTTTGGGACATGGGCTTCTGGATGTAGATAGTGGCGGCAAGAGATGTCAGAAGGGGTGGGTCAGGGAAATCAAATAATATGCAACGCTGCACGTTTAACACTGAATATTGTGGACATTTGGCCCCGTGGCAATCGTACTATAAAATGTTTACATCTTCACATTTGTGGTGTGTTGACTGTCTCACCTGGCTGAGTAGCTGCCCATGAAAGATGGTGTTAAGAACCTTTAGCACTTGCTTGGATAGTTTCCTCTTTGTGATGGGGATAACTATCCTGCGTTTGGAGCCCTCTGTGTCCAGCTCCTGCTGCACCTTGTCCAGCAGCTCACACAAGAACTCCTGGGCATCCTGCTGGTCGTACCCACGGAAGGCCGGGATGAGGTTCCACACAGAGTGCAGCATGGCGAAGGGAGACACTAAAGACCACCGGCCTGACCACATGACCCTGAAAAGTGTATGCAACTCATGGCACAGAGACATCTGCTGGCGGGTGGAGCAGCGAGGCTCCTTGGGCTGGACCAACTCCGAAGCCTGTGGGGAAGGCGGGGTAGTTTCTGTTTTGCCCACGGGCAAATTCCAACTGCCTTCCTTCCCCATGTGCCCAAGAGGGCATCCTGACAGTGTTGTGTTACCACTGCTGACTACACCTCCTGTCACACCCTTCATCCCCTGGGAGTGATTGGTCTTGGCCAGCAGCTCCTCCGTCTCGCACAGGTCCAAAGTGAGAAAACACTCCCTGAATTTCTGCAGGTGGCTCAGCACTTGCAATATTGAGTTCATGTAGCATGTGTTCCCCAAGTTGCGCAGACCAGTGACACCTGGAGCGAGTCTCCGGCGGGTTACCGTGTGTGTTGAGTAGTATCTCCTCAGTTTGGCAGCTCTGCCATTCTGAGGAGCCTTTCGGGACAGGGTTAGAAGGGAAGGCTTCTTGGGAGGAGGAGGTAGGCGTTCTGGAGGGTCGCGAAATTTGCGAGGAATGAGTGTGATGGTTGAACGTGGCGCCTGAGTAAGAAGCCTAGCGCTCTTTCTGGGAGGGACATTCCCAAGCTCTTCCATGAGTCTCCGTTTCACCTCTTTTTTTTGTCTTCTAGCTTCCTCAAGTTTCTCTTCACGCTGATTCTGCAGCTCCTGATGTTTGCTGATCCACATCTGAAGCATCTTCCCTAGAAGTGCTTTCCTCCTGTGACGCAACGCCAGCTGCATGGCGGGCTGTGGCCCACCTTCCCCAGTCGAGGAGCGTAGTGAGCGTCTACCTGGGCTGCGAACAGTAGAGAGCGCCCCTCTGAGGAGTTTGAGGTCTCCCTCTGCGTTATCATTAAGTACATAGTCTCCACAGGCAAAACAGAAGACATCCAGCTCACGCACCTCCATAGCCAGTGGGTGGTGTGACTCCTGAAAGTGTTTGAGTGAGTGCTCCTCCATGAAACGTCCACAGGCCACGTGGGAGCACTTGAGGCAGGCCCACACTGAGTCGGTGGTGCTGCAGTCGACACAGTGCCATTTTTGTGGATTGAGGATGGAATGGTCTTGGCCCAGACGAAGGCGCCCCACGTGCTTACAACGATCCATCTCTCCAGATACACATGTGGCCTCAGTGATAGGACATACGTCCTGTAACCAAGCTGCAACTCATTCTGAGGGAAGATTTACAGGGAAACAAAGTGAGATTAAGATCTGAGCATACAATCCAGGGAAAGAACTGATACACGCTTATCGTGGTGCACACGATCACTAGTCTGAATTATTCCAACTACTGAGCGTGCACACACACACATACACACACTCCAGTGTATAGAAAGTGAAAATTCAAAAAGGTATACTTACTCCAGTAGTCTGCTTGATACGGTTTGGGACAGTGCATCACAACATCAGCAGAGAACTCAACAGCAACGTTCAGCTTGATCACCCATGTCCACTGCCACCCCCGACACCAACTGGTACAATCTGAGAAACAGGGATCAAATCAAATGAATAGTCCGTAGTTGCAGCAGGACTCTGGTGAATTATACAAAAAGGCAGATTTTGAATTCAATAATGCACCAAAACTAGGAACATCAGTAACTACAAAATAAAAATTTCATCGCAAAACCACACATTTCTCCTCTTTAGGGATACCCAGCATTTAAGTTCTTTAAAAAATGTCCACTGGTATGGGATAATATTAGATCCGTTACAATAGTGAAAACATGCAACGGTTTAAGTTTACGTATATCAAAACTTTTTCTAATGTGAATTCACATTTACTAATTTGTATGATTTATTTAAAACGCCAGACCATGAGAGCTGAATGTGACAAAATGGGGTGTCACAGTTTGACTGCAATTTCATTTTTGACTCTAGACATGCAAAACAGGATATACAATATGTGTTAAAACCACTTGATGAATGCGAGACTTGGAGGTGTCATACAATATTGTATACCCTTGTGGGTTTTCTCTCGACTTCACAGAGAGCAGGGCTGGGTGATACACCATTGATAATGTGAGCCTGTAACACCCATTCAGACATTGTATGCAATATTGGGCTATACAAATAAACTTGACTTGGCATTGGATAGTATGAATAGTACACATCATTAACAAACTTTTAGAGTTAAAAGAAAATGCAACATATTTGTTAAGGTGAAAATACAGTATATTTGTTATGGTGCATTTCGGTCTGGTAATAATAAAAGTCTGATGTTCCTTTCACTGAAACACAATATAGGGTGACAATATTTAAAAGGTCTTCGACGGCCAAACGGACAGGCAGAAATGTTGACATGAAGGAGAATGACTGTCTGTCCATTTAATGTGGTTAATCCATGTAATTGTCTACCTCACCAGTACCAGCGCTGTGCTACACCATTCTTCTTGCTTTTTGTTTTCCCTCTTTGTGTAAACCATCCGCTACTTTTAAAACTGAAATTCTAATGAAAAGGGGCACCATTAACTTGCAAGTCGGTGCAACTGGTTTCTACTTAGTTGCACACCCAACCCGTGCAATACTGTGTTATGCAGCGCTATTGTACGGGTCTATTAACGCATGTGACGTTCATATTCACAAATGTTACAATCGCCCAACTGTATCTGTGTACGTGTTTTAAAAGCCTGTTGTCTGGATCGGGCTGGCTGGCTCTGCACACCGTGCTAAGCTACCCAACCATCCCCGTGTTCAGCCAGAACAAAGAGCAGTCAGAGAGCCACTCTCCAGGAACATCCAACAACTTTGTTGGTCTGAGGCAGCCCTGCAAGCAATAAGTTAGCTAACGCCGCTAACCGCTAGCTACAGCAGCTCTGCACGGGATTAGCGATGCCTAGCCTTTTGCTGTCTTACCCTAATAATGTACTTTGTTAAACACGTTTGATTCGCTTGGCACCAAGTAGCTAACGTTTATGTTATTAGCTTGCAACAGTGGCTAGCGTTAGCTACAGGGCTAGCGCGTTTGCGGAGGACAATCGAAGTTAACCTGACGGTTGTTGTTGGTCGCTAACGTTAACTAACTATTAACGCCGTTCAGTTTAGCTCGCTAGCAAACTGCGCCGTCAACCGTTTAAAGACTCCCCGGTGACTTTCATCACAGAAAGCCGGTTAATGGAGTGTGCAACAATGCCGGGCCTCGTCTGTGTTCGTTACTACATTTGTATAACATCTGATAATGGAAAATCTGGGTAACGTTACCATCGCCAACATCCATCCATCCGGTCGGCTACACTCGGAGCTGGTTGTTGTTCTCCTCGCAGATTGAACAACCCAACTCTCGATCCGAGCCCAGACCCTGCTGCTCTCATTGGACTGGGACTGAGCGGCAGCCGGGCTCTCATTGGCGGAATGGCTGAACAACAGGCAGCAGGATGGACCGTCCGTCCGTCCACCCACCGAGGCCACATGGAACAATAACCGAGGCTAGACTGCTAACCGGGCAAGGAGGGCAACTGACCCCAGTGTCCCCGAAAGCCCCATGTTCGCCATGTGTCAGCCGGTGTGTGGTAATCTGATAAAAACGCCTTTGGAGATGTGTATCTTTTAAGCACAGTATCGACTGAATCTGGTGTTGAGGATGTCATGTGGAAGGGACTTTTCTTTTTTTCTAAATCTAGACTTGAGGCCTCTATGACCGCAAGTGATTGAGATTTAGGATAACACACTGGTACCAAGTAGTAATCCAGCACAAGGCTGCTGTTCGTGAAAATATGCACTGGGCATGGGAAGTTTTAAGACCGTCACCTTTCTCACGATTAAGTGTGATTTTTTTAACCTACTCATTTTAATATCCCATTCTCACAAAGAAACGGAAACAGTTTTGAAAATGTGTACATAAACTTTCATTTCCATTATTCAGTACTTTGTAGAAGCAGCATGGATGTCCTCTTGTATACGTTTCTGACACTTCTTTAATCATTCATGTATTCATACTGCACATCCTCAGGCTTTATCAAAAAGGCCTTTCTCACAGTGGACAGTTGGACCTGTCACACACCAGTGGTGGAATAAGTCTTCAGGTCCTTTACTTAAATTGAAGTAACAAAACAAAGTACAAATATTCATTATGCCTCTTTCTGCGTTGTGATTATTGATGCATTAAAAACAAAGTCGCCTGATTAGATATCTTGTGGATATGTGGGCATGCACAGACTTGGCTTAAATGATATCATACTAATTTATTATACTATCATGTTAATATGTTACATTGACTTTTGCATATTCTCTTTGAATCCTATCTTTATATTAACACAGGCAAACTACCATTACTTAATATCATATGTCAATCTGCTGTACACTGTTTACATAAACTTGCTGACTCTATTAATTACACCACTGTCACTTTATGTTGTAATCTTGTTTTTTCCCCCTTTATTCTTAATTTAGTTTTATATACATCTTATTATTTCTTTCTTTTTTTTACTATCTCCATATATCAGTACTTCTTTCTGTCCCTTTGCTACTGCAACAACTGAATTTCCCTGCTGGGGATCAATAAAGTTTTCATGGATGACATTTTGACATGTCACAGCAGGAAAATTACAGACATAAATAATAAAATGAAGGATGGCTGAATTCCATTTAGCTGTTGTCATGGTTTACTGAGACACAGAGCCATCGCTAACGTTATTAGTAATAACTGTTGTTTTCCTACTCTGACCTGTAAAAGTTGTGCTGTTGTGCATGCTGATCACTAGTATGCTTAAAGGGATATTTTAATTAAACAGACCTCATTCAAGTTACCTGTATTTTATTGCTAAAAGTCAAAATCTATAACACAAAAAAATCTATTGAATATTGAACATCCATAAACTGAGTCCTCGTGTCTCTGCAGATGTTTCCTTGTTCATATTTCAGTAAGATTTTTCCTGTTCAAACCTTATTAACTAATAAACAAGCCTTTAGCCACAACCCATTACAGTAAATCTAAGATAGACCAACCAAACCAAATCAAAACTATCAGTTTTGTGTAATTTTGTTCTCAGCTAAAAATGTGCCTGCTGCAACATCTCTCATCACCAAGAGGACATTTAAGTATGCGTGTATGTCATCGCCATTAAAATGGTCAGAAACAGATTATAGCTGTTGTTCTCCACAAGGTCTCTTTTAATACAATATACTTTCATCAAATAGGAAGGTGTAATGCAATGTTGAGGCTCCAGAAATGGAAATAAAAAAGGTTGTCACAAAAGGCCTGGGTACCATGCTGATCCACAGGACCAGAATTAAAGCAACATCAATACAAACATTAAAAAAATAAATCTCTCCATTGCCACTGACAACTCAGCGCACGTTACTTCCTGGGATTTGCTGTTTACGAAGTCTGTTGAACAACTCCAGGTACTGAGTCATGGTGTCAACGCAGTCTGCTGGTGTGAAGAGTCCTTCAGGCTTGGCAGCAAACACAGATGGCAGTTCGGGAACGCTGGAGCCAAGAAAGGACTGCATGAACTCCTTCGTGAGATTCCAGCAGTCCCCTGGAACCACACAGGGACAGTACTCCACCTGAGGAAACACACCAAGAGTTAATGCAGTTTCCAGTTTCCACTCTCACTAATATTAATTTAACTACATACCTCTACTGATATCCCTCTGGCGCTGGAGCTCATTGTCACGGTACCAACTTTTATCAAGAAGTCACAGTAGCGGTATCTAGAACCACGGCACTCCACCTTGTGCCCCTTGGCATTCTGAAAGTGACTTTTTAGCTTCACCATAAGAACGTCAAAGTTTGCGTCGGCTACCAGGCAGGGTCCACCTTCAAACAGAGCCAGGCAGCTCAGGGGAGTTTCAGAGTTGTGCATCACGTATAAGAGCTTGGAGGGCTGACCTGTAACAGACAAGACTCAGTGTCAGAGGTGTCAAGTAAAAATGCTTATTCACTGTACTTATGTACAGCACTGAAATACTTTCACTTTGGGAGATACTTTTACTTTAACGCAATGACATTTGTACATTATAACATCGTACATTTCATTCCATTCCATTTATCTGATGGCCGCAGTGTTGTAGACTTTCTATGCAAAAACACAACACACTATAAAAACCTTGATGTGAGATCTCTATCAGGCGGGGTGCGTCTAAACAATGTCGCTATTGAGTTGCATTGTGGGACGTGATTCTGGGATTTTGGAGCAGAATTATATACTAAAAGTCAGGATATTTTGGCTTCTTCTGCTTGGACTCTTCTAATGTTCTTGGGCAACCTGTCAAAACGACCGGGTTAAATCTGACGCTCAATGGAAAAACTAGAGACTTAAACATTACCGCTGACATTTCCAGTTGCATGGTACGTCTCACAGTCCACGCAGAAGCTGCCCTGCTTCACAGCACCCAGCTGCTCCAGTTTCTTGTGCAGGATATCCACTGTCTGCTGCACGCTCTTCCCCTCTGCCACGGGCACCTGGCACACACTGCGGGACAGACAAAGCAGCACATCGTGTTAGAAAACATCGGCATAATCTGTCGGAAAGAACTGAGAACCTGAGTAAAATCTGTTTTTTAGTTGTTACGGGAGTGTAACGTTATCAAACTGCTCTTTGTGTTGCAGAGCATTGTGTGAATGAAACTGAGCAATGCAGCGCTGCCAAGTGACAAAACACATGTGTGAAGGTTTAGGCGAGCTGCTGAAGATAAATATATTTTGTTCCAAACATTGTTTAAAAAAATTTAATATAGCTAAAAATAATATATTCATCATCTCACCAAGTCACCCCCATAGATGTTTTGCCTCCCAATTGTTTTCTCGGCTTTCGGCTGAATACTTCCGGGTGAAAGGTGAGTCTTCCGGTAAATAGTATTTAAGATTTGAAATTATCCAAGAATATACATTCTGACAATTCATGATGGCGTGTGTTACTATAGCGTCGATAATAGATGTTTGAATGCCAACAAAACAACTATCATAATCTAAATTTTTGCTACATTAAAGAAGTTTCGCTGTTACGTGACGTGTGTTACGTCACTTCCCCCCTGTGCTGGACGTCCGCACGTGTTGAGCAAGTGACTGTTTACAGTTAATTTCACTACTTTAGGTAGCAGACGCCGACAGAAAACACTAGTATTGTAGCTACACCTCTTGTCAAACTGCAGCAATGCCGAAAGTGAAAAAATCCAAAGGCGGAGGAGGAGCGGTGGCGCTGGCTGACCAGATACTGCAGGCGGACACGGTCCGAACCCGGGGCCGGGTGAAGAGCAGAGACAGCCGGGCAGAAAACGAAGACAAGTACGTAGACGAGCGTCTGTCGCGGAAGATCTTACAACAGGCCCGAATTCAACAAGAGGAGCTTCAGAACGAATATGGCCTGCCACCAGAGAAGAAGAAAGCACCAGTCACTGTTCTCGGACATGTTGGAGGTATGTTCTCGTCATTATGTTAACGGTTTACATGAAACGCATTTAAACTGACGTTGGGGAGGGGGGGGGGCAGGTCACACCAGAATCTACAATAAGTATCAATATAAACACACGTAATGAGGTTTTATTTATTGTGAAAGTTCACTCTTTTGTAAGTAACTCGAGGTTTTCCATGTTCAACACTAATAATACAGTGCCTCATCAAGATTATACTGCATGGAATTGGTAAAGGGAAGTTGATTGTCTGACAGAAAAGTAATCAATTAGGAATATTTGGCAAGAGTTTTAAAAAAATTGACACATCACAGAAATGTTGAAGTGTTTATGTTGAATATGTTTGATGGTGTAAAGCTCCTTTTTAAAATGATTTACCCAATCAAGGACAATCACTTGACCATGAAGTGTACATTGTAAACAGTACAGTTTGACTGTGTCTAATTGACCGTTTTTGTAATCAAATTTTAGGGTCTGGCGCTCAGGATGCAGACTCGGATGAGGAGTGGCCCGCGCTGGGAGCAGCAGGTGCTGGTGACGGCGATGTTGAGTGTGACACTGAAGTTGCCATTGACCCTGACGACGAGAAGGCCATGGAGATGTTCATGAATAAAAACCCTCCGATGAGGCAAGATGCAACATAATCCCAACTTTTATCTTGAAACACATCGTGAGCTGTTTCTGTTTCAAATGCTCAGCTGTATTTTGTCTTTTCTGTTCTTTGTAGACAGACCTTAGCCGATATTATCATGGAGAAGATTACAGAGAAGCAGACTGAGGTAGGGACAGTGATGTCGGAGGTGTCGGGGTGTCCAATGCCCCAGCTGGACCCGAGGATAGTAGAAGTGTACAAAGGTGTCGGTAAGGTGAGTTACGTCGGTTGCACAACACGCCACTGTGTGGACAGACGGGATAACATTTTGAATAAATGAGTGAAGAAAAACAATAAATGCCAGATGCTTCTGTACTGGGCACAAGGGGTCACTGGATGGTTTGATAAGTATGAAAATCATGTGAATCATATACTATAGCCATCATCCTCCAGATCTCCCCAGTTAATGATCTGTAAAATATTTTGGACCAGTGTCCTCCAACACCAGCATCAAAGCACCAAATGAGGGAATATGTTTTAAAAGAATGATGTTCATCCCTCCAGTAGAGTATCAGAGGCTCGTGGTGGCCAAAAACCTGTTATTAAGACACTTGATCATGGTCTTTCCTTTTTAATTTGGTCCCATGTGTAGCTGGCTTATGTGATACATGTGTTTTCTCTTCACCAACCTGCCAGGTACAGTGTCTGTAAAATGTATTGACGCCCTTGGATGTTTTATTGTTTTACAACATTTAATCAGAGGGGAGATGATTTGTCTTTTTTTGACATTGAGCAACAGAAAAATACCCTTTTAATGTCACAGTGAAAACAGATCTCTGCAAAGTGATCAAAATTACAGCCAATTAGTTTTAAAAGTCACATAATTAGTCAAATGACTAAAGTGGGTGGTGGCCTAAATCTTGGCGCTTGCCCTTACTGCCTACCACTTCTGAGGTGCCGTTGAGCAAATCATTTAACCCCAACTGCTTCAGTGGAGCTTCCAGGTGTGAATCTGTGTGGGTGTGGTCTGGGCGTTCCTGCAGAAGAGTTATGCTGCCAGTGAAACGTCCCTGAATAAATAAAGCTTAAAGAAAAGGGAGATCACCTACATGTTGTGAAGAGGCTTCGGCACACACACGCACACACACACACAAGGAACACATTAAAAGCCTTATGAAATGATTGTAAGACAATCAAACATATAAACTAAAGGGCGAAGTGCAAAATGCAGTTTCTTTAAAGTTTAGGTCTCTGCATGACACAATGTGCACCAGTATTGGTAGTGTTAGCGTACCAATATTAGTATTAGGTGGAAGTGTTTTCCACAAATCAATGAACACACACTGTTTCTTAAAATTGTTCTCACTTAGAGGTGCTATACGATATTGGAGCAAGTGTCCACTGAGTGCCTGACTGTAAATGTGACGATGTCCTGGAGAGCCGTTAAATTCAGTTTGAATTTCTGTTCTTTTGCTTTAGGTTCTGTCAAAATACCGCAGCGGTAAATTGCCGAAGGCTTTTAAAATAATCCCAGCACTTTCCAACTGGGAGCAGGTTCTCTATTTGACTGAGCCTGAGACCTGGACGGCAGCTGCAATGTACCAAGCTACAAGGTGAGCCCCTCCCCCCCCAGTTGGTTTGGGTCCGGCTTTACACTCAGAGAGTTATCATGTTTTCTGCAGATATTTCAGCGTAGAACAGTGAAGTATTGCTTTTTGTTATAGAATCTTCTCATCCAATCTGAAAGAGCGAATGGCTCAGAGGTTTTACAACTTGGTGCTGCTGCCCCGAGTACGGGATGACATCGCGGAGTACAAGCGACTCAACTTTCACCTCTACAGTGCCCTGAAGAAGGCCTTGTTCAAACCAGGAGCATGGTTCAAAGGTGAGGCAGGAAGAGGAGATTGATAAAGCTGTGATAAGTCAATTAATTGATTAGTTGATCAACTGAAAATGCATTACAACTATCAAGTCAACTGTTTGAATAATTGATTCATTGTTTCAGTCATTTTGCAAGCAAAAATGCCCTCCAGCTTCTACTACCAGTTTGCTGCTTTTCTTTGACCTACATTATAATAAACTGAATATCTTCAGTATCTCTGTTTTGAACTGTTGGTTGGATAGAAGAAGATATTTGATGACAGCACCTTGAGTTCAAAGACATTGTAACAGTTTCCTGATGTTTTAAAGGCCAAACGATGAATCACATAATTGAGAAAGTTGTTAATGAATATAATCATTAGTTGCAGCCCTAAATCATATTAATTTTATGTCTGTTAAAGAGTAACTTAACACCAGGCTACAAAGTAGTGTTTTGCTTTTAGGCCTGTTTCACCTCTGACCACATTCAGCGTCACTGCTGGCTGTAGGGCTGCAGCTAATGATTATTTTCATTATTCATTAATTGTTTAGTGTATAAAATGTCAAAAACATTTAAAAACGCTCCACACAATTTCCCAGAGCCCAAAGGGATGTCTTCAGATTGGTTCTTTTGTCCAACCAACAGTCCAAAAACCAAAGACGCTTCATTTATTGTCATAAATGACAAAGAAAAGCAGCAAATCCTCACATTTAAAAAAAACTTAAACCAGCAAATGCTTGACATTTTTCTTGAAAAATGACTAAAACCATTAATGGATTAAAATTGTGGGCAATTAAAGTTTCTCCGATCAATTAATCAACTAACCATTTTATTCTGACTAATATGTTTCTCTGAGCCGGAGTCTCTTTGTTATGTAACCTGTTTTTAGCATCGCACGCTCAGGGTGCAGATTCTGATGGTGTCCAGACAGATTCTTCATCAACAGCGATCTGAAAGTGTCTGAAAGCTGCAAAGTGTGTTGACAGCCCTGAGTGGTAGTTGCAGTACTAGCAGCCCTTTCACAATACCAGTAGTCATTTGATTCATTGTTACTGTAAGATTTTCCTCAATGCAATTTTGCTTAAAATTGTAAATTATACGTTTTCCACTTGTTAAATGGTAAATAACTTTGTAGTTTAGGGCAAACTGAGTGTAAAATAGTGTTAAAGTAAAACAGTTCCTGCCTTGCAGACCTGTAAACAGTAGCCATCATGTTAGGCATTACTCGTTATTGTTGCATTAAACGCCCAGTGAATTCTGGGCTTAGCTGTAGTCACATGTGACCCTTGGAAAATAAAAATTGAGTGAAGTGGATGAAAGAGGGGATTTGACAGCTTGTTGCGAAGAAGAAATACAAGCTTTTTGGGACGTGCCAAGTTTTTAATTTCTGCACTAAATTTAGACATTTTGTTCTGAGGATACCGACAGAGGATTAGTTGGTGTCTATATGGTGAATATCACCATTGGTTCTGGAGGCACAGCAATTAACATACTCAGATTTAATTGGGTCAAATCATCCTTCATATATCTAGAATTCGTTTTGGCCAATGATTGTTGGGGATTTTCTTTAATCCCGCCAGTCTTGTGTGTTCACTAACTGCCCCAGTTTGATGGGACTGTTTTCCCCAAACATCCTGTGACCCATATTTTGAAAACCACCAGTATCACACAAAACCACTAAGTGGCAGTGTTGCTCACAAATACACTGTTTACCACATACACAGTAAAAATGAGAGGGCTAATTGACCACTTTTCCATAAATGTTTCCATTATTGAGGTTCATTTAATTTACTGAAGATATTCAATATTCCATTAATGAAAGTAAAGTTAGTTTTTTCATGTGATCAATGCACCTGAAGGCTCTTAAATGTCAACAAACATGAAATAAAGCTTAAAGCACAGATTCAAACCCTGGGTAATTATTTAGTGTAATATACAGTGTACAATATAATGTCAAATTTGGGACTACAGTATTCATAGTGCAGTAGCTTGTAAACTGCCAACACCTTTTTTTTGTTCGTTTTTTCTGAATGTAAGATATTAACCTTTTGTCAGTTAAATCAAAATCAGTCTAAACTGTGAGTTTACTATTGTGAGCTGTTGGTGTGTGAATTAAGTAAATCTTTAGAGGTTTATATTAAAGCAGGGAGTCTGAAGATTTTAAGTAAAATCTCAGATTTTTCTGAAAATCTTTCTCTCTCTCTCTCTCTCTCTCTGTATGTGTATGTCTATATGTATGTGTATGTATGTGTGTGTGTATATGTGTGTATGTGTATATATATGTATGTATGTGTGTATATATGTGTAAAAATATGTGTATATATACACACACACACACACACACAAACATGAATGCTTCACATCAAAGTCTGTCGTCAAGGTAATTAAACCTATTATATTGCCCATGTACAGTATTTATGACTCTGACGGGGCCAGCTCTGTTAATCATACAACTACATCGATCATACAACTACATGACGTGATCACGGCACGATGGAATATGCTGTCGGAAGTGTGGGATCCAGTGTTTTTGGAGCTTTATCCAGTTCCTTTTATTGAAGACTAAAAGTCAGGTTAATCACAGCCTCTGCTGCATCGATTTTGACCTTTTTTACTCTGCGTGTTCCTTGCAGGTTCCCCACCTTATGGAAGTGCAATATTCTAAAATGTGTCCCTCTTTCGTCACGCAGGTATACTGATTCCCCTGTGTGAATCTGGAACGTGTACTCTCAGGGAAGCCATCATCATCGGAAGCATACTGACAAAGTGCTCAATCCCAGTGCTGCACTCCAGGTAGGACACTTTCACTGACGCACACCAGCAGACAGATGTCAGCATCTTATTGTTAAGGATGAAGGATTCAGCCAGTTGACAGCTATATCTTGTGTTGGCAGGTTAAAATTAAGGTCATGGTTTCATAACACGGTAGGTTTTATGACACAATCTTTCTTGTCTTTCAGTGCTGCAATGCTTAAGTTGGCAGAGATGGAGTACAACGGTGCCAACAGCATATTCCTGCGTCTCTTGCTTGACAAGAAATATGCCCTGCCTTTCCGTGTCCTAGATGCTTTAGTGGCCCACTTCCTGTCCTTCCGCAGTGAAAAACGTGTGCTTCCTGTTCTGTGGCATCAGAGTTTGCTCACCCTGGCTCAGCGCTACAAGGCCGACCTGGCCTCCGAACAGAAGACCTCATTGCTGGAGCTGCTCAAGATACAAACACACCCTCAGATCTCTGCAGAGATTCGCAGAGAACTGCAAAACTCGGAGTCGAGGGATATTGAAATTGGGCTCCCTGTTACAGTTGAAATGGACTGAGGATTCAGTCTGGTCTGGAGCATCCTTTCTCCTTTTGATGCAAATGATTCATGGTTTCTTCAGCATGAAGAAAATTATTAAATCTGTCTTCATTAATCTTCATCATTATTGTTCTTTTATATTAGTCTTATAAAAGGACATTGCAGTGTCTGATTACAGTGTCTCGCCACAATTCTGTTTCCTGCTTGGATGAGTTTCCACATCTAAACATGCACGTCAGTAGTGATGGAGGCGTTGTGATTTCATATCATGAATCTCTGAGCTGTTTTCCTGCAGTGCAGTGATTGCTCTGGAAATCAAAGACTGGTATTTGTTTAAGAGCAGCTTTGTTGTTTTGAAGCAAGAATTTGGATTAAAAACAAACATATCTTTAAACGTTAGTCATGAATTATGTGTTTCTCTTCATGTTATGTTCACAACTGTTTAAGTGCTATGCAAAATGAATGGTAAAAGAAAGTTAAAAGCAGGGACTATCTTTTTTTGTTTGTTTGAATTGAAATATGTTCAAACCAGTCATCATGACATGATTAGTAGTGGCAGTCTGGTTTTCAAAAACATTTACTTTACCTACCTTGGTGTCTTCAAATAGGAAACACATTTTTATAACTGTAAGTATATCAAATCTTCTGCAACATATTTATTCCTTTATAACCTTTTGTTTTTTGTTTGTTTTTTCTGTGTTTAATTGCATCAGCAAACATACAGACGCATTCAACATTTATTCATTGAATGCACAAATATTTTTAAAATTAGTAACAAAAAAAGCCTACCAAATAAAACAAATACATTTCAATAGAGCTCTTACGTTGAGGTGACCTAAACGGGTTCTGGCTTCTCTGACCGGTCAATAAGAAGGCCGGAGAGCCGGACACTACCGCATTTAGGTTACATTTTTGACAATTTTTTTGATTTTTCTCATAGACCAGGATGAAAGTCCTCAGATTTAGTTAAAAAGACCAACTCTAACGCCCAGTTAGTCGGATTAAAGATTAAAGGACGCTTTAAAACGAAGTAGAAGTTTGCGAAACGTTACGGGACCGCTAGCTAGCTAGCTAACGTTATGCTAGCTAAAATAGCGTTAGTGGTTAACTCTACGGTTCGTTGATATTTTCTTTTTTTTTTCCATTTTGAATGGTGGTGTATTTAACTTCGTCGAATGGACTTTTGCGAAGACGGACAACCTCGCAGTCAACACACAGATGGAAATGCCGGTGAGACGGGGCGTGATGTGGTTCTCCGGGCGGGCGCTGACCTCGCAGTGACCGGGGACCCCAGAGCCCTGCGCCACCTGACGGCCCTGGAAAAGACCTGCCAGGTGTCCCCTTACTTTGGGAGAGTCCAGACAGACATCCAGCCATACATGCGGAGGATACTGGCGGTGTGGATGTTTCAGGTTTGCAACCGTCAAAAACTGAAAGCACATTTCACATAGATAAATAAAAAATACAACCGATTGCTCTCTCACAGGTGTGCGAGGAGCAGAAATGTGAGGAGGAGGTGTTTCCGCTGGCGGTGTGTTACCTGGACTGTTACCTGAGCCGTTTTGCCATCGAAAAGTCCAACCTGCAGCTCTTAGGGGCCGTTTGCATGTTCCTGGCCTCCAAAATGAGAGAGACTGTCCCTCTGACTGCTAGCAAGCTTTGTATCTACACAGACAACTCCGTTTCAGTCTCGGACATCCTGGTAACTCTTTATTTTCATAAAAACTACACATTGAATTTGTGATCATAGAAGTGCAGATTCAGAAAGTGGAGTTTGAGGACTATCGGTCTGTCTAGACTGGTCTAAACATTAATGCGCACACCCTTGACCTATAACAGAATCAGGTCTACCACACACATTGGATCATACCCAAATATACAAGTCATTTCCCACTGTGCAGGAGATAGATTTGTTTTAAGGGTTCATAAGCCAAACAATTTGGCAGACATTCTTTGAAATATCCACATGTGGGCGAATCATTTCTATATCATGTCGAGGTTTTCATGCTGTGGCCATTTGATGGTGGACTGGTTTAGAGGAATGTGTGTGTTGCAGCAGTGGGAGGTGGCAGTGGTGTCCAGGTTAGACTGGTGTCTGGCCTCTGTGGTACCCTCTGACTTCCTGGAGCCCATTCTTCATGCTCTCTCCTTTGTTCGGCCTGACCAGCTTCACAACATGCGCAGGCATGTTCACTCCTACATTGCTCTGGCAGCCACTGGTAAGTTACATAACTGAGTTATCAACACATGCGATGTGCCCCCCCCCCCCCAAAAAAAAAAAAATACACCAAAAGTGACTTACCAGACTAACTAAATAGACTTAAAAATACACGTTTATTTCTAAA
>JAVQJL010087640.1:0-13129 GCA_036024295.1 Nannoperca obscura
ACACACACACACACACACACACACACACACACACACACACACACACACACACACACACACACACACACACACACACACACACACACACACACATACACACACACACATTCCCAAACTCCCCAGCCCTCAAAATACTGGCCAGCAAAGAACTTACAAGCTGTCGTTTCCCGCACTCTCTGCTCTAATCTAATGTAGCCCTCACTCATGCTGGTCTGCCATCACTCTGATTGCCCCCCCACCTCCCACCTCTCCCCAAAATAAGTTTTTTCTTCATTCTCCCTTTTTCACATGGGCTCTGAACTTGAGACCCATTGAGTCTGTTTTCTTCTCCGCTGTCCAGCAGCAGTCAGTACAACTTCGGGACAGTGCTGCCACCTCAGCAGCTGAAGCTGATATATATTATATATATATATATGATTCTATATGATTCTTATAGCCAGCAGCTTCAAGAGGACAGCCAGGATGAGGAGAATTAGAACTTGCCTTTCTTCTTCCATCAGGGACGCAGGGAGCCCAGATTGATCAAATAAAGGCAGTGATCTATGCAGAAGCAGGGCGGACAGCGGATTTTTCATTTTCTTGTTGCTGGGGAATCGAGTGGTGTGGAGAACGCTGATGTCACAGGTGGTCAGTGTCAGGACTGTGCCTTACGGGAAATATTTCTCCTCGTGGACGTGGCCTAAGTAGCCATATGCTGTGGAGGTGTGTGTGTGTCCACGTTCATTTATTTTAATTTGTTAAACACCACTTTAACAGAGGGTGCGATTTATTATTTTCTGCTTTCTGTCTCCCACACACACACACACACACGCACATGCGCACAAAGGTCTGAACAGAAGGAACTTTCTCGCTGTCTGAACTTTGCAAGCAGATGTTGTGTGTGTTTGTGTCTGCGAGCCTGTGCACTATGCATGTGTGTGAATTAGCAGACAGCAAGATCAAGAGAAAGAGAGCATCATTCGGAAGGAGACTCAAAGGATGTGTAGGCTTACCACATGTTGAAAATACAGCCGGCCATTTGAAAGGTCTCATCATAATGACTCAGTTTCTCACAGCAGCCAAAGGGGAGGATCAAAGTGATTGAGAGAGAGGTAGAAGAAGACAAAAAAAAAAGTTACAGGAAATGAATATGGAGTAAAGAGTTTAAGCTCATATGAATCCATTGTGTCTGGAACTTAATCTCTGGAGCCACCAGAAGCTTAGATACTGTATGTGACTTTCTTCTCAATTATATGATTTAGTTGCTTTTGGGATTACAAAAACATCCCAGACATTTTAAGACATATGGCTTTACAAAGAAAAGCCATGTGCCAAAGTTTTCTCTACTTAATTGTATCTTACAATCCTGTATTCCTTTGTTCAGGTTTTCACTTAGTTTAATTGCATAAACTGACTTACAAACTGAAGACAGTTTTGAGTCGTATCCTGGTTTTGAATGTTTACAAGTAACACTGAGAAACTTGGTTCTTCATATACGGTTTCTGTTTACACTTTGAGCTTGATACAGTTTCCAGGTTTCTGTCCGTCTGTACAGGTGTGTCTTTGACTTTTCCACATCCAGCGAAGATGTCACTTTTATATCCACTTAGTTTCTTCAACAGCTGAGGATTAACTTAATTTAGTTTCTGGCTGGCTGCATTTACCATTTCTCTACCTGATTTAACCTCTCCATTTAATGGAAAACGCAAGTGACAATAAAAACTATGCTCTGCTTTACCTTTACATTTATTTCAGCATACTGTTTTACTGACTAACTACTATGTCACTTGGGTCAAGAATGTATCTTCAAATATGGCAGAGAATAATCAGACACTTGAGCAAGGTGTTTGCATCCCACAGTATCCCAGTTTAAGTCTGAGTACTACAGCTAGCACAGCCAGGTTTCTAAAACCAGGATATCATGTTTACATGTGCAAACACACAACCTGGATACTTCTAAAACCTGAGCATTACTGCAGTCTAACTGAGCGGTCTCTTAAAAGTCTGATCTTTTGTCCATATCGACCTCCTCCATACATGGACTTTGTCGCTGTGTAACAACATCACCTGACTTCCTGTTTTGCTCCCATCATAATTTCTTCAGCCGCTGGAGGGCTTTGTTACTCTACGCCGTTGTTCTTTTTGGGAGGACAGTCTCAACGCAATGCATTTACAGCACGTCTGTAAAGGGTCATCAGGTACAACGTGTGGAGAAAGTGAAATTCGGAACAAAGCCAAATCAGAGATTATCCAGACATTTATATCACATTCAGCACACTTATTTCACATAAAAGCACTGAAAAATATATGCCATATTACATAGTATGTTGCCAAAATTATTGTAATATTTCCTAAATTAGCCATCCAAACAGGCTCGCTCTTGCAAGGCAATCTACTTGATAAACAAGCCAAATTTGCCAGTCTAACTTCCTTGGCTAAAACTGCCCATGAATGTCTTCATTTGCTTTGTAATGTCTGCCTGTGTTCGGTGCCAGTTTATTAATGGCATATATTAGACAACTTTCTAGAAAATATTAGATTTGTAGAAAAAGTTTTCCCTTTGGGACCCATGCTGCTGTCCTCTTTTAAGAACCGTAATAGCCCTGGTCTTTTAATTGACAGCTCAAATAAGGCTTGTCATGAATAATTGTAGTCATTACAGTTTGTTTATTTTTTAAATGCTACAATAGGAAATCTACCTAACCAATTTAATTGCCTTTTTGTCACTAATGGCAGGAAAGGACATTGGCTAAAAGACACACCACTGTGATGTGATATGAAAATCAGCATATAGCATTTCACAGTAAATTTCTACATTGATTCATTTTAGAGAAGCAAATAAATGACAGGACATGAAGCAACGGGAATTCTTTTTGACGCCTGCCTGAACTTGATATTTTCCAATTTTCCTCTCCTCCACTTCCCCTCTTGCTCTTCTCTTTTTTCCCTTCCCTCTTTCCATCCCTTTCCATAATTGAATTGCTTCTTTGGTCACCTAATGTGGCGGCAAATAACAGAATGAAAATTCTCTACTGTAAACTCTTCCATTTCCATTTGATATCTTACCTCTCTCTTCATTTCAGTGGACATGTGTCTTTTGCTCTGTCTGTGTCTCTTGTTTGCTTCTTGTTCTCACCCCTCTCTCACTTTGTCATTCTTTCCTGTCAGGTAGTATTAGAGGTTGTTGATCCCAGTTCAAAGGGAAAATGGTAATCCCAGTATTCCTCCGCTCGTGACCTTCAGCTCACCTTAGGTCTTTAAAGGGAAATAACCTTTAAGATTGTAGCAAAGCTGTTCAAAATTGATTTGGCTTGGTGTTGTTTCAATGTTAGTGATTTGGGGGGGATTTTAAAGTCAGGTGTTAACCAGTGGAACTAATTGACCTAATGGGACTATGGTTGATGCAAAGTCTGAAGCGTATACAATTCAGTCAGAGATACTTGTGTCCAAGAATTGACCCTTTATAACAAATGGAAAGGAAAGCTCTCGTATAATGTGATGCAGCATGAGTAATCTGCTAAAACAGCTGATCCCCACTTCATAAATACTTACATGAACATTAAATCTAGTCTTGCCAGAGCAGCAATACCAAAAAACAAATAAGGGGGAGGTGGAGGAAACTACGGCAGCGAGTGGCATTGGCATTAAAGGCTCGGACAAACTTTCTGCGTTCCACGACCGTGGACACCGGTAGACTACCGGCCACGCAGACGTACACAGGGTTCTTTTCAAACTACACATGAGGTTCTGCGTTGGTCTGGCGTTCCACACATGCACATTTCCAAATCCACACTTCCAGTTGGTGGTGGTAATGCACCGTAAAGTTGTTTGCCAAGCGCCACTAACTATCAAGAAGAAGAAGCATGCACATTAAGGAAAATGACGACCTCACGACAGCAAGAACAACTACTGTGTTTGTTGATTTGGGCAAAATAACAAGAAAAAGGCAAAAAGAGAAATTATGCCAGGAGTTCAACTTTTTAAAATTGTGTTCAATTGCTGATTCCCTTGTTGCTGACCTAGCTGTTGGCTTGGGAAGTGTGTGGACAATGTCCCCCTTTGGGAAAGTTAGAGGCACCAACTATATCTTTTCACCTGACAGCAAAGAGTTTCACTAGTAAAGCATGATGTGTGTGAAGGATGCTAGGTTTGAATCTGACAATGGAATCATTTGAAAAATCTTTTATTGTTTAAAATGGTTAAATTGTTAAAACCCTAACTTGTCTGTGTGTGTGGATGTGTCTTTACAGACAGGACATCTGTGCATACATGCATAATGTATTAAATTGAGATTATTAATCATCTTTCTACACTTGTAATCAACGGTGTAAATCATTTTCTAACCTCACATTTAGGACTAATCCATTGCCTCTTTAAGATGTATGTCTACTTCTCTGATTTAGGTCCAGTGTCTCGACTCATATATTTTAGCTGCTTGCAAAAGACTGGTTTCTGGAAAAAAAAAAAAAAATGTGGCCGGAGGCGACTTATTCTACCACCACACTATTATGCATACATTTTGCAGTAAAGAAATCAGATGACTTGTTTAATCTTTAATGTTATCGCTGTTCTTCACGGGGAGTTGGGGAGCGACACATGTGGCAAAGGGAGACAGGGAACAACGGGTTGCTTTAATTGTATTGCATTTTCTGGTAATATTATTCATTGTCAAGGTGGAGTGGGATAGAATTGCATTATGAAGACAGCACTTTAGGGCCTGCTGTCGGACTATGAATATTCATCGCTTATTCTGCCAAAAGCAATTTTTAGTAGCTTTGTTTAAAACGGTTGATGTGTTTTCCAAGTCTGTGGGCTATAAGAGGATCCACAAGTATGCCACAAGGTAAAAACATTGTGCCTTAATAAATTACATGTTCTTTCCTATCTTCACGCAGAATTGAGTGGATATTTTAGAGTTGATAGCACCATTATTTTCAAACCCCAGCTCCCAGTCGGATATATTTGTTGTTTGCTGAGATAACAGCCTCGATGTCTGGCGGATATATCAGGTGAATTCCAGACTCCACTCATTTGTCCTTAACTTGTGTCCCTTACTTGTAACTGTGTTCCGAATTTGCTGTCTTCTTCCAGTCACATTTCTCAAACAACTACGGTAAAAAGAGAAACTTTTTTAAAGCAGAAAGTAGAAAAGACATTAACTCTGAGGCTTTACTTAATGACACTCCCAAGTGACAGAGGCTTACTCTGCCTCACACACTCAAGGGAGATAGCCAAGCAGCAGGAGAGAGAGGAGGAGGCGGAGGAGGAGTAAGAACAAAAAGCTCCCTAAACTGCAGGAGTGCAACACAGATGATTGCATCCCAGTTGCAAAATATATTCCTATAAACTACCATGATTATATTATCTTTTAACATATTGGAATTATCCTCAGCTAATCATTATTCCTGTAGTAATGAACCAGTACTTTATGTACTGTAACGAACCTTATCGGGCCGTCGTTTACATTTACTAAGACCCTTGGCCCTGCTATTAAAATGCCGTCTGTATTTGGGTATCTGAATGAGCAAAAACATATGCTAATGGAGGGTGTAAACATACGTGGCACACATTACCATAGAAGTGGGACTGAATTTACAGTAGCTTGTTTTCTGATCTCAGATAGTTATCTACAGTAGATGTGCGTACAATGTGCTCAGATTTGTACCAGTCGGAATGTGAGAACCATCGTGACTCACTCTGAAGTTTGCCATGTTCGCAGCTTCACAGAGGCGCCGCGGTATGATCAGGGGTATCAGTAGTAGCAGTCACAGCAGCTGCACACACCCTTTTTGTGGTGTCAGAAATGACCTGCCTGTCTGTCTCATGCAAGAGGCAATCTGCTCAACCTCAAATGAAATGTAAACGCAGGCTGTCTTAAATCATGTCACATGTCCTCAAAACCACCTTGTTCGTTTTTAACCATGCTAGTGGCATAGCTTTAGGGATGGCAATCTCAGCTGGTCCACCATTTTGTGTCCAGACTGAAATATTTCAACAACTATTAGATGAATCAACATTTTGTTCAGACATTCACGGTCACAAAAGGGTGAATCTTACTGATTTTGGTGATCCTGTGACTTTTCCTTAAGTGCCACCAGCAGGTCTTTTTTTTAAACTTATCCTGTGATGTATTCTAACATCGACTATATGGAATGGCACAACATTTTGTACAGACATTGATGGTTTCCCAGATGATGAATCTCTGACCTTTCCTCTAGCACTACCAGCAGGTTGACATTTGTGGTCAAGATCTCAACGTCAACTGTTTGATGGATTGCCATAAAATTTTGTACAAACATTCATAGTCCCAAAAGAAGAATCCTAGAGATTTTGGTGGCCCCCTGACTTTTTCTGTAGTGCCCTCCAGCAGGTTAATATTTTGGTTAAGATTGAAGTATCTCCATTCCATTGATTGCCATTAAAGTTCGCTACTCATATTCATGTCATATTCATATCCAGAGTCACTATCGTGTCAATATTTCAATATATCCAATACTTTGGTTAACGACTAAATAACTGCAAAACTAATCAGACTCAGCGTCCTTTTTTTGAGCTGAATAGCAAATGTTAACATGTTAACACACTAAACTAAGATGATAACATGGGAAACATGCAACATGCTAACATTAAGATTTAGCTTAAAGCAACAAAGTTGTTGATCATTTTTACACCTACTCAAGTACTTTGAAAAGTCTGTGCAAAGATGACGTCTAGTCACAGTGCAGACAAGAACGCATACACATAACTGTTAATGAGCATGCGCTGTGATTTTATTTTAATACCAGGGTTAAATTGATCTCTAATTCCTTCTCCAATCCCATTACTCTTTGATTCTCGTGTGTTTGTATGTTTCTGTGTGTGTGTGTGTGTGAGAGAGATCCTACAGGATTTTCCGCTCATCTATATCTGTCTGCCAGAGAGCAGCTGCTTCTGTCTGAACTGATCAAGTGTGTGTGTGTGTGTGTGTGTGTGTCCCGCCTGTGTAGCTCGTGCTGATGATGATTAATTCTATGGATGTGTATCTTAGAAAGGTGAAGTGTCTTTTGTCTATATCTGATCCTCCACTTTCCCTCTCTTCATCCTCTTATCCTCTCTACTTGTGTCTCCCTCCCTATATCCTATATCATCTCAGGAATCATTATTCCCCCATTAAAGTCTGAGCCAACACACTCCCACCTGCCACCTTGTGTGTGTGCATGTGTGTGTGTGTGTTAGCACGTCCTCTGTCTAAAGTCGTTAAATATTCTAAAGACAGAGACCTCTTTTAATTATCCACTAATCACACTTTTAATTACCTGCCACATACACATCCATCACTGACCAGACTGTACACACATGGACGCATACACACACCAATACCTTGTACACACACACACACACACACACATCTGTCACTGGAAAGAGTTCTTAACCTATCGACCAGACATAGAGAGGGAAAACAAAGGGGAGCATGAATAAGAGACATAGTGAGAGGCTACAGAGTGCAGTGAGGAGTGACTGATGAAGGTTTGGTTTTGACACTGTTAGAGGCTGGCAGGTGATTACCTCTTCAGCCCCAGAAGAGACCATGTAACAAATTAATAAACGAATTAGGGAGATAGGTTGTAAGCGCAAACACACTTCCCTCAGGAGATCATCTATGTCCAAGTTTTTTCACCATCCACCACGTTGTAGACACATCCCTAAGCTAAACATCCCAAGGATAGCCAGACAAAAAGGACAGAATGCTGATTGACTGGTTAATATCAGAGCCACAAGATGGCATCCTCAAGAACAGAGAGTTGGATCAATAAGCAAAAGGTCATAAGTTTCTTTTCTCTTGCAGACAAATAAAGGCTACGTTTTAGCACTTTCTGCTCTCGGGAAATTACACTCTCGCTTTGTGTGCTTTAACCTCTCTGCTCATGTATTCACGTGGGAGTTTTGTGTTTATGACTTGGGGGCTTATGTCATCAAATGAATGCATTCACAGTGTTGAAGGTGGCGACCCATTGTCTTCTGTTTTTAGTTCAAACACTTAGCTATCCATCCGTATTTAAGAGAACTAGTTTTTTCTTGTCCTCCTTTCATAGTTTTCACTGCTCAGTTGTGCTACAGGTTTCCTAACCAGATAATTACAGTGTACCACAACACATGCACACAAATATGTACATTGGTACACATACTAATCACACTAATAATTTTCAGCTTATTTGCTTTCCTTTTTTCCTTTTCACAATTTATGTAATTTAAATTATCATTTTCTTTTACTTTCTCTGTGTATGTGTACTTTTCTTGTGCTGCTGCAACACCTGAATTTTCCCCTTCTAAGCACATATAAATATTATCTTAGGCCTAATGTAGGCATTTAATTTTGTGCTGTTGCAGAACTAGCATTTGCAATGATTTCTTTGTCAGCTGTCCATTTTGCACTTGCGCCTCTTGGGCAATTTTCTGGCTCCAAAAATATCTGCTTTCACCAAAGTGGGTGGAGTTGCAGCTGAGGTTGTGTTTATGCCGAGCAGGTGGCACACAGCAATACTGGTACTTTTTTAGCAAGAAATTGAGCATACCTTTCCGCCTGTTATTAAAAAAAACAAGTTCAAAGAGGATTTTTTTGGGACATCCCATGTATGTTTCTCTTTTGCCTTTTTCACTTTGATGTAGATTTTAGTACACTTAAATAAATATTTGAAAGCAAATCAAAAGAAGAGTCTATACTGGGTTTGATTTATCGCCAAAATACACACATACTCACACATACATGCTGGCCGAGGTGTCTTTTATTTAGAGCCATTTCAGTGTATGCTTGTGCCCTGAGTTTGTGCTTGCAAATGTTTGCCCAGTTAAAAAAACACACAAATAAAATCCAGACACAATAATCTCTGTCACACTGTATGGCTTTTCAGAGGGAACAGGTCAGTGTGAGTGATGCATTCACTGACAATTTAGCTGCAGGCTCTATGCACGTTAGAAGATCTATGAGAGTGTCTGTGTGGTTGTGTTTGTTACAGAATAATGTATTTTAGATTAAAATGCTTTTGCCTGTAGGTGGAATGTTTCTTTTAAATTTTGCTTGTATTGATTTTCTATCACCATGGTGACAAGTGTATCAGTTTAAAACCCCTTGTTTTACAGGAGATGCTGTAAGTGTAATGTGGTTGTAAAGCTAGTTTAGGCAGTCAACTTGAGGCCACCGCTTAAGTCACATGGCTCACTCTTCCCACTACATCCACCCATTTATCCTTGAACATTTAACACCAACTGTGTGTAAGCTACAAGGAACCAGGAAAAGAAGCAAACCGATAGATTTCTGAGGTGCAAAAGAAAAATATAAATCACAGGGTCTGGAGCCACACTCTTTATCTAAGTTTCCAACATCCATATGAACCAGAATTAGAAAATGATGGCTTATTTTCAAGTGTGAAGATTACCGGCTCCCTGCTCAGCTGGTCTCTTTGGCTGAGCAGCTGGGAGGGATGGTGTTTGAGTATAAGGTGTGTTTCTCTAGCTGAGAGAAAGACAGAGAGAGAGAGAGAGAGAGGGAGAGCGTGAGACGGAAAGACAGTGAGAGAAGTCACAGCCAGTTGTGTGGTTAATTGGAAGCAGACATAATTAGTGCTAATTAGGATAATAGCCATTCGTCTAGAGATCCATCCACCTAATGGGACTACAACAGTCACTCAGCTGCACACACACACACACACACACACACACACACACACAGACAAAAGGAGTTGTTACCATCCAGACTCCTTGTTAGAAGAACGTGTTCTGTAGATTTAATGTAAGGCCTCATATGACAGATATTTGTACCATGAAAAGCGACTGTTGTTCCGTGTGTACTTGCGTGAAGAACCGCTTGCATGTGTGCGCGGATGACAAAGAGACGTAAAGCAAAGGTAGAAAGGAAGTGAGTCATGGAGCTCCTGTAGCTGAACAAACAGTGAGGGGAGAAAAAAAGTCTTCCTCCTCTGTTTACCCAGCATCTAGCCTTATCCCTCTCTCATCTCCTCTCTTCCTGCCTACACCTCACCCTTGCCCCGCTTTGCTTTCCTTTTCTCTACCGTTGTCCCTCAGGCCATGCCAGGGGACATTAAACAAACGCAGTCTGTCCAGCAGCCCTCTCTAACTCTTACTCTCAAACTCTCATACTCTCTCTCTCTCTCTCGCATATACACACACACACCAATTACTTTCAGACTGCAGACCCAAGGCCGTGTGTGCACAAGGATACTCGACTATGAGTGTGCGAGCATGCACTTCCTCCGCCTGTGTGTGTGTGTGTGTGAGTGTGTGTATTTTACTTATTGGCAGTGGCAACTGGCCAAGCCGGTGAGCGACCACAGAAAAGTCTCCCTTTCTGTGTTCGTTTGACCATTTGAAGGAACTGTAAAGGTGATTGAGGAAGCAAGCCTGTGATTTAGGCACTGCGTTAATCACAAGTCACAGAGCTGCAGAGTGTGTAGGGCAGAAGGTACGGAAATGTTTTCTGAGCTGTTAAAATCTCTCACAAACACATTAGTGTTCATTACTGTTGTAACCTCAGCCATCTTTCTTTTTTCTCTCTCTTTCTCCCTGCCTTTATTGGTGTCATGTGCAGTCACATATGCAGGCTGTATTTCTCAGAGTGCAGAAATCATCAAGATCCACCATGCAGAACTAAGACATTAACTGGGAATAAGCTTAGATTGGGTTATGAGATATTAATAAGGTGTGGACAGAAGGTGAAATACAATTTTGACATGAGAGAGGAGTTGGGTTGTACCCTGTAAGGCCAAAAGTATGTAGTCCTCATACTTACATCCTATACCGGGACTGCAGACTTCCCCTCAAGAAATGTGTTCTCGTGAAGGCCTTATTAGTCATAGTTTAACAGAATTTTGAACACATACTCATCAGGTTCTTTTTTATGTTAGATAAGCACGTACATTATGCTGGCAAGATGCATTCAAGTGCACGCATTTCCAGTCCTTGAATGTGGGCAACAGTTGACTTCACTCAAGCAACCACAGATGCACAGGGACACCCGGTGATGTGAAACACCAGCAGTGCAGTGGTGAATTTTTCCTCTAGCTGACAAACTGACAAAGCCGCTTGACTCGAATTTTCCCACTTGTCGAAAGTCAGAAGGTTTTAATTTGTCCCGTTATTTTTCGACCTGCTGCTCTGATTAATTACGAAGAGAACGTTTGAATGTGATTGATCAATCACCTGCTGAACTGAATCAGTAATACCCTGACACATCTTTTCTCGTGAACAGTGTAGTTACTAAAATGTACTTCACTTATATAGCGCTTTTCAACCTTAACACTTACCGAAGCTTTGTACAGATTGGTCTAATTTACACACCGATGACAGCGGAGATGCCATGCAAGCTGCTGGCCTCCAACAGGAGCAAGGACACTTTGACATGTGGACCGGAGGAGCTGGGTATCGAACCGCTAATCTTGAACCGACTCGCTCCACCTCCTGAGCCCCAGCTGCCCCAACTAGATGATAGTCTAAACAGTCGCGTCACTCCTCAAACACATCGCCTTTGTTATGTGAATTAGTGCCTCTGATGGTTTTCTGTGCTTAACATGTATAGCTTATTATATTTTATATATATGTGTTCACACACACTCACACACCAATGGCAGTGAGCTATTATGCTGGCCTGACCACCAGGAGCAATTTGGGGTTCAGTATCCTACAAAAGGGCACTATGACATGTGGACAGGAAGAGCCGGTGATCAATTAGTGGACCACCTGCTTTGCCTTGTGATGTTAGCGATATTTTACAGGTGAGGCTGGACACTATAATACATAACCCTGGACTGTTATCGTTAGAGGTCTTAATGCTACATCATACAGTGATATTTTAGACAACGGTGTGCTTCTAACTTTGTGACGACCAATTAAGGAAGACCCTTTTCTGTTTCACAGTGACATTGTACACAAAAGGAGGTCCATAAATAAAAGGTTTCCCCAGTTTTGTGTGGAACAACTGACCTGCACAAAGCCCTGACCTCAACCCCATCAAACACCTTTGAAATGAACTGGAGCACGAGTGAGCCCTGGGAGCAAATCCCTGCTGCCAGGTTCTGAAATTAGATGAAATGGTCAGTAATGTAGGGCTGACCCTTAAATATCAGTAAATGGTTTAAAACAAAAACACTATAATTTACAATTTGAGAGTGCAAGTTGACATCTTTAAATGTCTTGTTTTCTCTGATCAATAGTCCAAAACACAAAGGCTTTATTACGTACGTTTTAATTACATAAATCAGAGAAAAACTGCAAATCTTTATAATTGAGAAGCTGGAACCAAAGAGTCCATCTGTGCTTGAAGAAAGACTTAAATGATTCAATTATCAAAATAGTCTTTTTATCGGCTTATTAACTAGTTGTTTCAATAATTACATATGGGTGTAATCTTCATGTGTCCATGTACTTTGTTTGGGTGTCCATATAATTTTGGCCATGTAGTGTATGTGGCCTGGCAGGATGCGTGTTGTTCTGATTGTGTGCCACTGGATGTGCCCGACGGCCGCCTTTAAAAACATGAATGTTTCCCTGTTATCTTTTTAATGTAGTCCAAAATGTTTTGGCCTTGATTTAAATTGACACAATCCAGGCCTTCTGAATAGTTGATGCACATTTTTAATGCATCAGCAGCCTGCTTCCATTATTTCTTCTCATTTGGTTCAGTTCCAACGGGCTTATTATAGAGACATGGAGTTGTTTTGTGGATGTTTTGTTTTCTCCCTTTTGATGATTATAAGATAAAAAGGTTGCAGACATTTTATGTTTTAAGTGTTTGAGGGATTCATTTAGAACAAGTTTGTTGTACGCGCACTTACAATAATGGGTCTTGTAGCAGGAATGCCAATGACGGTCCAGTGCTGGGACACTGCTGAGCAGCTGCTACCACAGTACCAAGTGCAGTACGAAACTTATAATATAGAGGCTCACATTACTGTAAAGTTCAAGTTTTAACTTTTTGAATAGCATACATTCTCATTTTTGATCAGCAACTGTTCATATTTGAAACTGTATTCAATTTTTTTATTTTCAATTCAATTTTATTTATATAGCGCCATATCATAACAAAGTTATCTCAGGGCACTCAATCACATGGAGCCGGTCGAGACCAACTTCCACACACACAAAGACCCAACGTTCCCAC